>WUQG02411284.1:0-16209 GCA_011317285.2 Androctonus mauritanicus
CAAAGACCATTATAACTAAGACAAACTTGCTTTTGGATGATTAAACTCCGCAGAGATCATGGTATGAACCACATAAAACGAAATTAGTATTTAATTCAAAATTTTCAATTTTTGGACAAAATCTCTTTTGAATGGTAGCTCCTCAAATGTAGTATACAATTTCATAAAAACACAATAAACTTTTGTTAAACTTTTAACATTAACAGCAACATCATTCAGTAAATAAAGGAAGTGAAATAATGATTTAGAAGTTGTGAATTAAACCTGATTTTTTTATTCGAAAAAAAATATTCAATACCGTTTTTTGAGCATATAATTCCGTTTTAATATATATATTTGAGTGAAATAAGGACGTAAAAATATACTTCTATCTATAAATACTAAGAAAACAAACTTCCCACACTTTACAGTTTAGCACTTTATATAATAAATTATAAAGTATATGAGATTTTAATTGTTACGAAACATAAAATTAAATTTGAAAATGCAACTTTACTCGATGAGATTAATACAGTATTATAATTAATGTAAATTGTCAATATAAACCATTAAATCGCATCATAAATTTGAAACCGTTTAATATGTATCATAAATTTATACTGTTATGTTATACTTTTTTTAATCATTTCTTTAGCAGAATTTTTCTTTTGTAAGTATCCCTATTGAAGTTAAAAAAAGAAAAAAAGAAAAGAAAAGAAAGAAAGAAAGCGCCGGCCTAAAGGATTAGCCTCAGGACTGAAACTTATCGAACAAGCGTGTTTTAGATAAACAGACACGTTCGGAACTCGATTGAAAATTTGAAGAACAGACTAGAATAAGTTTCTTTAAAAAATATCGATTGCACTTTTCAAAAACCAAAAAAAAAAAAAAGCCTATAGAACTAAAACACTTTTTTTTTCAAATTTTTACAATTAAAAAAAGATCATTCGTAATTATTCAATTATTATTAACTTATAAAATTGTCTATTCTTGACTAAAATCTGATGTAAATTTTAATTTACTTACAGTTATTGTTACTTTAATTAATTAGATTTATCTAACTCTGTATTTACTTCTAAATATCTGTCTTAGTAATTTGAAATTTATCAAAAATTATGAACAATGACAATAGTTAATCCAATATTTTTTTTTTCTGTCATTAAAGAGCGAAATCTTTAATGTCGTAATCTGTTGATTGTAATTAAAACCAATTAGTTATTTAAAAAAAAAAAATTCCTAACGGCCGTATTCACCATCTCGAGTTATTGGTAGAGTTGACGAACCCGAAGTCAATATTAACCCAGGATTGTTTGGCGAGTTATTCGATATTCGTATTCATCAACATTTTCAATTCTGTAGTTTTTGAACTCGAAGGTTATTTGCCATTTGTGTCACCGATGCCGAGAGTTAATGACGATTTCGTTTCTATCGGATGTTACAATTGGTTGGAGGTGGTCACATGACAGTAATTAGGAAAATGGAACAAGTTACAAATATGCGAAAACATTTTACCAATTTTGAAAAAGAATTATTGTGAGAATTAATGGAAAAATATAAAGATGTGATAGAAAATAAAAAGACTAATGCAGTGTCGATAATATTAAGTTTCTGCGCATGCGTTATCCCTGAGTATCTCAAACAACCCAGCTACCAGCTAGGGTAGTTCATTTGACTCGGGGTTGTTTCATATGACGCGGAACGAAGTTGGTGAATACGAATTTAGATATAACTCCTCATTTAACTCTAACTCTTCCAATAACTCGAGATGGTGAATACGGCCGTAAAAGAAGTTATATGCCGGAAGAATTTTTCATGAAAACTCTCGTGGCCTACCGGTGAGATATAATCTAATTGAAATAAATGAACGAAGACTGGGCCCTAGCTTCCAATAAACAAATCTACTGACATAAAATTCCAGCACGTACATGGTATTATTTAAAAAAAACTATCATAATTTATAAACAAATATACATAGAAAACAAAAAAATATGAAACACTGTATAGTTTTAAAATGAGAATTTTTTTCTCCCGTAGCCAATGGGTAATCCGAAAATTCTCGTTTCACAGAACGATTGAATTAAAATTAATTCAGTCTGAGTGTTGACATCACAGATAAATATCTGTAATAATCATTGAGCTATAAATACAATCTACAATACAGAAGTTAAATTATCCTATACAGAAAAATATAGTAAACATACAACACAAAAACATTTCTAGTTTTGTTGACCTACACTATTTGTTATCTGCTGCATCAACTGTAAATACATTACTGTACCGTTTTATTTTCAGAGTGAATTTGTCGAATATATAAAGCGATTCTATAGAAGTTAAATGTTTATAGTGTGAAAAATTTAAAATAAAATTCATTCGTATAGAGTACGGTAATTTTTTTTGCGATTTTTTTATATCAATTAAGGTTTGCTATCAGAAAGATAAATTTTATTTTTGTCTTCTAGAAAATGGACTCCAACCGGTAATCTGTTTGTAGTCCTGCTTAATTCTAGAAGTCTAAAATTAATATTTCGATATTTCGAAATTTTTAGGCTCTACTATTATATCAAAATTCTGCTTAACAAGTAAACTTTTTCCTGATTTTCCTGAACCAGATGAATGTATCTATTACTGCATAAGAGAACAGATTGGCAAACTTTGTTTTACATTACTACAAATTATCTATACGTTCCGCCAGTTAATATACACAAAAAAAAGAGTTTGTTCATCTTTATAGACTTCGAATCAGCAAAATGCATTTATCATTTTTTGATTAGGCAGTAAAAACATAGATAATGATATTCATAACATTTAAAAAACTTTTTTTAACATTTAATTTGTCTCCTTTCTGCTTGTGTGTAATGCTTGTCAGTTTTAACATTAGGGGGCGCCCTAATTGATTTGTGGGCATTTAAATGTCCACAAATCAATTAGGGCACAAATGGCACAAAGGTTTCATGGCCAAAGTGCACAAAGGCTTAATGGGCCAAAGTGCGCTAGACATTGGGTAAAACTTAAAAATGCATTCTTAAAAAGTTACATAAAAGCAAGCAATGTGACAAATAAAGCTAATGGATAAAGACCAACAAAATATAATATTAAAAAAGGTGTAAACGGCTAATGGTAAAATTATAAATACAAACTGTCAAAATCAGATAACTGAATATATAAAATGGTATATATTGCCATATATCAGAGAAGGCAAAAAGGTAGAAATATCTGATAAAAAGGCAAAAAGGTCTGAATAGTTAAAATTCTTGCCAATATGGCTATAAGATTGAAACAAGACTAGTTAAAATGCCGTAAATGATCGGCAGTAAAATAAGAACACTCAATTAAAATGTGCTTGATGGTCAGAGCATAGTGACACGGGTCACAAAGAATGAACAACGATTTTCCGCTGAGGTGCCGTAGATGTTGAAGACGCATCAACCTGACTGATTCTTGTCGACCGTCCTGTTATAGAACTCCCACGCATACTTTTATAGCATCTCCGATAATTTCCATGATAATTACTCATTAAAAGATGCCTATGGGTGAGCTGGCTATGCCCGATGCGGAATTTGGTCAGGACGACTTCCTTTCTCCTATTCCTGCGATGATAAGAGTCCCATGGCTCAACCAATGTTTTGATCTGATGTAGTTTGTTGTCTACCTGTCCATCGCATATACGTTGCCACATTTCCATCAGTTTCCCTTTAATAAGATGCTTCAAGTCAGAAAGGGGACCTGGAAATGGTGTGACTGGTGAGAAGTGGCTGACTTAGGGGCGATATCAGGAATTTCCTTCCTCTGAATACCAACTGTCCCGGGATCCAACAGAACTCGATCATGTATCCTCTTCTAGAGAGATGGAACAGAAGCTTCTTGATGTTGAAGAGGTACGAAGCGCCCTGATGTACAACTTTGGTGTAAATGATGATAATTAATAATATTAAAAAAAAATTAGCAAGTACACTTGTCACAGAAAAATATTATTCTTTGGTGACACTTTGCTAGAATACCGAAATCAGTAGAACATTAATTCAAGGATATTAATTGTACTGAAGTCTATGAGAAAAATTCGTTCTTAAAATTTTTCCCTTTAATTTAGTGATTTTTGAATATCAGCAACAATCTCAGATTATTTAGAATAAGCTATCTTTATAATATAAAATATCCGTACATATTTACAATAAATTTTATTATAATATGTATGTATATATATATTGAAAATGCAATAAATGATAAACCACGGAGTATCTGTGCTTTCCAATTATATGAGCATAACATTTCCTCTATAATCTCGAAAAATCAGGAATCCATAATAAATTTTTCATATTTTTAAGTTATATAATCGTTTAGAATGTTCAATATTATTATACTGATAAACAATAATAATCACTCCACATCTCTCATTAAATCTCATAAAAGGAAAATTAATTACCACTTTTCTATTTCCCATAATAAATTTACATATTATTTCCATGTTATTTTGATATCTAAATCATTAAATTTTTTTTTTTAAATATATATTCAGGACCGAATATTTTTCTTGCTGTCTCTTAAATTGAATATTTATAGTTTCTGCTTAATAAATTTTTAAAAATTTGAATATTTTTATGAAATTTAATAGAGCACACCACATTAAATTTCATCATAAAATTGAATTAATGGGCATGATTATTAATTAAAAATGCACCCTTTACAACTTCTCAAATCCTTCTAATAATTATTGAATTGTTAAAAAAATTTTTGTAAGTTTTAAAGAAAAAATTACGACATTGAAGATATCATTGTGTTGCATAAATATTAAAAGACTAAAAAAATAGCAGAAATATTCAAAAAGTGTATGATTAATCCTTTGCGGAACTGCTCTGTTATTTTTATCTTTTACAAAACGGTTATTATTTATCATATTTATAACGTTAAGATGAAACCAAGAATCATCACTAAAGAACACTTTATACAAATTAGATAAAATATGTGTTAGCAAATATTTTACTTAATTCGTTAAATGTGTAAATGCGCATGCAAAATGTGATAACAAACAAATTAATACATTGAATAAAATAAAGTAAATATTTCAAATTATATAATTAATAAAATTTATTTTTTCAGAAGCATTTTAACATTGTTTTTTTTTCGCAATCAATAAATTTTAAAGACAAAATAGGAAACAATCAAAACATCTCTTAAACGTGAAACACTTCCTTAATATGATATTTAGTGTGAAATCCATCATTTTCTTCATTTGACAAACATTTCTAGAATATATGAAAAATATTTTATTAGTAAATGAAAATATAATAAGAGGATAGTGTATAACAAATGCAAAATCGTTATTACACAAATAAAGAAATGTTTTATAGTGATAACTGATAATTTGACTATAAAAGAAGTTATAAGTAGGTATAAGTAGTTCTTAGGAAGGTATAAGTAGCTCTCAATTTGATGGTGGCAATTCGGAATGGTTGTCAGTCAAAACCAACGATTGGTCAAAAATGCAAGTCGATTGTAACGGTTGTTCTACGAGCCCAAAATTTATGGATGGTTCACTGTAAATGTTTACTAGCACATTATACATTACTTTTATAAACACAAAACCACAATAATCAGATAAAAGACGGACTTTCCTTATATCAGATCATTGGGTTAGAGACTCGAATTGACAGAATTGCACTGAGCAATCACGGAATTTATCTAGTGTGATCATAAATTCTACACAAAATTTAAATAGCTCAAAATACCAGGAGAATGGAAAATACTCAGGCCTTCGTTGCTATGTTACCTTCTTCTAAACAAAATATTTTCCCAAAATCTTCGACAGAATAAAACTATCGCGAAAACAATCTAGTCGGAATGCACTTTTGCAGCTAAATTTTATAGGGAAGACACCGTGTGAAATTTTAAGTTGTTAAAAGAATGGAATTGGAAGAATAGTGGTATATAATATTATAAATAGGTATTCGGAGACAGTCTGTGCTAATGGTAAAACAAACCGGTAGACTGAGAAAGAAAAGAAAGCCAAAAGCTAGTAATGCTTTCCTACACGAATTCGAAGAACTTCTTGCCGAAACCAAAAAAAATTGCATCTGGAAATGAATGTGTCAAGATTAGCAGGGGGCTCTAAAAGCAGGTCTTAAATTAAAAGTTATAGGGCGTGGGACACACCATTATTTTAGTGTTCGGCGGAAGAAAGATCGAGTCGTAAAAAATCGGACATTATTGATTCATGATGGATACAAAAATCTTTCTTTTTATCTGAGAGAAAACTGTTAACAGTTAAGCAAATGTTTATTAAGGAATATCACTGCTAACTAGAAAGAAGAGATCCTCAGAGTGATGGAAAAATACCAGGACCTGAAGTCAGTTTCAGAACGGTGTAGTAAGAAATCAGTTGGCATGAGAAATGAAGATGCTCTTTGTACCGCAGGAAATGAATGCGAACGCGAAAAAATATACAGAAACATTCTAAAATCGACAGTAAGGCCAACCAACACTGGTCTTTTCAATCATATCAACTGATCTTCCCAACAAAACTGCTTCGTCACACCAGGGCAAAGTTACTCAGAAGTGGCTAACTCAGCACATTTCTAACAGCATCTCTAGTGAACAACGAACCGGTGCATCTACAGCTATGATTCCACAACATATGGTCGAAATTCGAGCTAAAGGTGTATAGGCCACACCACATAGCAATATCGATAATCTGAAGAAAACACTTCTACGGGAATAGGAGAAATTTCTTTTGGAGATGTTGCGTAACGCAAAACACATATGATTAGAGATCACGCAACTGCATCAAAGCGATAGTAGGCACTTTTGAATGACCAATCTAATATTTTATATTTATACATATATATCTTTAATATCCAAAAGAAATATTAAATTTATTCTTAAGTAAAGAAGTTAGGTGGCAAAACGTGTGAGTAGGAATTTATAATCACACTCGGTTACGATTATGTCACCGTGGTAAATAGGAGTAGTGGTAAATCGAAGTGGTGGTATGTGGAGGACTATTTTATCATTTCTGATCACACGTTAGATATACACATATATCTTTTGTGATTAGCTATTATCATTTCTGCGTTTCTTATATTTTTTCTTCAGACAGATATACCATTATTTGTTATAATTGATCTGAAATCTTTTAAACTGCATACAGCAATGAAGCTTTTATATAAAAAAAATTATAATATAAATCTATATGTAAAAAGTTTAAACTACATTTCTAATAATTAACAGTAAGAATTTTAAAGATTAATATAATTGAATAGAAAAAGGAGTACAAAAGTAAGCGTATAGATATTTACAATTAAAAACTAATTTTAATAAAACTATTTGAAGTTTCACATAATACTTACTCGAATAACAGGAACTGCTTTAGGATTGTCTTGATTGAATGCACTATAGGCAGGAACAAAGCATTTCAAAAACAGCGATTCCTGTAAAATGAAAAGTTACTAAGGAATTTCATTGCATAGAGTTTCTTAAGGATAAAAAATATATACCGCTTTTGTTCCCCGTTGACAAATTAATTTATCATAGTCTTCAAAAGTCTCACCAAATTTCAACTGTTGGGCACAATTACGATAAAGTTCAGTACCCTAAAGAATAAAAACACCTTATGTACAGTACTATTTAAATTATTTGCAGTAAAACGAATCATTACCAACTTACTGTCCAAATTCCGTTTTCGTTAATGCAAATGCGAACCATCTTACGACTTTTTGCAGACAGATCTTAATAAAATATAATTAAACAAAACAAATTGACTTAATGTCTTGTAACGTAAATTTCACAATATAAAAAATAATTTCATATTAATCTAATAATTTTTAGAATTTTCTTACCACAGTATCGTCTAACATTCTGAACGAATACGTTGTCACTCTGGATGTCTAGAAGTGTGTAACTACCCTTAATGCAAGAAATAACAATAGCAAATATAGTTAATACTATAAAGGTTTTCATGATGTCAACTAATGCTCTTACAACTTAGTATATTCTTCGATGGCTATAGTGAGGTATTTATATGGAAAAATTTAAAGATCATAGAGATTATTTTGCAATAAAATTCTCACTTGATTAATTTATAATAAGGAAAGATAAATAAAAGTCTATAAGTTTCCTTATAATAAATCATTTTATCAGATTTTTACGCCAAATAATTCATTAATAATTTTCTAATAAAATAAATATCTGACTTCAGCCCTATATCATATTATAGGCTCCGCCCTATCATATTCAGCCATTAACCTGTCTAGGGCAGCGTCCCGATTCTTCGATTTGGACACAGGGATAGTTGTGGTCCGAACTCCAAGACACAGGGATTCAGGAAAGTTTGTCCATATATGAAAGATTTTTAAACGAATTAATTATCGTATTTGAAAGTGTTTTTGTGCTGTGGTAAAAAAAGTATTAACCTGGAGAAAACTGTTCGTAAATAGAAATCATCAATCACACATCAACCGTGACATGATCGACAAATATGGCTTAAATTGGTAGATGATTAATTCATTAGGGCATTATTTTTTAATTTAAATAGCATTTTATTATTCTTTAAGCATCTTTAACCGAAGAAGTAAATAATTTAAGGTTAAGGGTTGATCGCTCGGAGTTTAATGACGTAAAGGTCTGTTATGCTAAACTATTCCGGATAGTGTATAAAAGTAAATAAAAGAATGACGATAATGATGATGAAGATAATATAACAGAAAAGCGATAAAAGTGGATAAGAGCTACAAGGTCAAACAAACCAAATTATGAACAAAAAACAACGATAAGTATAAAAGAATCTAAGCATGTGATAGAATTAAATCAGATTATAATCACGGATGTCAGCTAAAAAACCAAAAGGAGGTGAGTAGTTAAAATCTCTGCCGATAAGTTCTTCGAAATTTAAGGTTAGTAATAAAAATAAATTTGATAATAAAAACTGAATCGCTGTATAAAACCGGCTAAATGACTGTTGCCTAACGGTAAAAAAATATATATATAAATTTTTATCATCAACTGTTAGAGCTGTAAAAATAAGTTAATTTAAGATTTCGGATTTTTTTTTTTTTTTTTTGGATTGACGTAAATGCTATCTGTACTATATTTCAATTTTATATATGTAGATAAGGTGACTGACATCTATGTACTATACACAAATAAATGTTAATGATACGATAATTGTTGAATAAAAGGAATTAAATAGTGAAAGATGGCGATTCAAAAAAATTAATTAATTACTAAAAATTTCTCATTTCAACCCAAGAAGAGTAACTATATCCAAAAGTTTCGTGTTTAAAACTTCCTAATACAATTTACTAGCGTGTTGATTATTTGCTAAACCAAGTTAAATATATAAAGTATGGTAAAGTGAATTAGTAAAGTCTTAAAAAGGAATGAATATACGAAAATAAATGATTTGAAACTTTTTAATCTTGGTAAAATGTAAAATTTAATTTAACATTCAGATACCGAAATGCAGAACAATCAACTTAGCTGTATGGTTAATCATACAGCCATCTCACTAAATATAAATCATTATACAGGGTGAATCAGAAAAACTGGGCAAAACTTTACGGGATGATAGAAGGCAGCTATACGAGCAATATTCGTCAGAGAATGTATGTTTGGAACGCAAACGGTGAGCCACTTTTAATACCCACAACTCACGCACGTGGGCATCTACGAACCCGCATGCCGCACGTCCTCATTCGTTTCGGGGCGTTCTCCGTAAATGTTTGGACAGGGATCCTCCATGATCATTTGGTTGACCCATACCTTCTGCCATACCGTCTGGACGGCGAAACATATCATACATTCATACGAGAGATGTTGCCGGAGCTGCTGTGTCCGATTCCAAGCTCCATCAGGTCGAGAATGTGGTTCCAGCACAACGGTGCGTCTGCACACTTCAGCTTGGATGTGCGGAACACTTTAGATGCAACGTACACAGGGCGATGGATTGGTCGAGGTGGTCCCATAGCATGGCCACCAAGATCGCCGGATCTCGTGTTTGGACTTTTTCCTGTGAGGCCATATGAAAAGTCTAATCTACGAGAGCCCCATTGAAACCGATATGGATCTAGTCGCCAGGATCACTGTTGTTGCTGGCGATATTCGGGAAATGCCTGATGTCTTCGCAAATTTGCGTCAGTTCCTATCCCGCAGGAGTGAGCCTGCATTACAGCTGGCAGAAGCACTTTTGAGAAATTTCTTAAACATGTACATCAATTACATTCCTGTTATTAAAATGTTTTCTGAAGTATCTCCTCTCATTCTTGTGTTAATTCTTTACATGTGATTCTGCCTTTTACTTCTCACCGCTTGTGTTCCGACCATATATTCATTGACAAATATTGCTCGTATAGCTGCTTTCTATCGTCACGTAAAGTTTTGCCCACTTTTTTACATTCACCCTTTATATATAATGTAAGTTAGAAAAAATAAAATAAAAATTGTAGAGCTTAATTTATCATGGTTAAAAATAACAACAGGCGGTACCTTTCAGAAAAAATTTGAGGCCCGGGACAACTAATATTTCTGAGGCCCTTCAAAATTTAAAATAAAACTGTGGACAAGAAATAAAACAATGATATTTAATATTTGTTCAATTATAACATTTATTTATTTCACAGAAGCTGACTTACATTTAAAATGACAAAATTGATAAATATACAGTGGTAAAAAGTCCCTAAAATCGTGAGGCCCGAGACAGTCGCCCTCTTGCTTTCCTTGATAGGCACTGACAACAAGTATATATTAAAATAAAAAAATAAATAAATCATTAATTCTACTCTCATGGTATTCTTATATCATACTGTGATAATTTAAAATTAATAATTAAAATTTTTAGGGGAAAAAATGATAAAGAAGCTTAGTAACATTCTGAAACAAATTTCTTACTGTTTATTCTTATTTAATTAAGCAAGATTAAGAATCTATTAATGATGATAATATTGATAGAGTGAAGATCCATCAATTAACAACTTAAAAAGTTGTTGCAATATCATTAACGGTCTCAGTTTCTTTACTAATTTCATGATTTTCTTATTCATATGTTGTCCTATGTACAGATAGATTGCATTTAGAATTTATAGTTTCATATAAATCTCATTCAATTTCTATTTTTACTCCTTTTTTTTAAGTGTATACCAATGTTGGATTGATTTGATTACTCCTTAGTTAAATGAATATGAAACTTGATATTCGATCAATATCAGTTATCTTTTTCGCATAAAAAAATCTACTCATGATTGTAAATATTGAGATAAAATAATTTTATGCAGCTTTATTTCGCATATATTGTGATAAAGCAGTCTTGCGAATGCTTCATAGAAAGGTTCGATAAACTTGCGGTATAGGATATCAGCATCAAAAATCATTTGATTTTTTTCTTATATTTATACAAGTCGTTGCTTATGTTAATTTTTTAGCGTAGGCAACGACCTTAACTATTTGTACCTAGAAAATGGCTAATCCTTTAAATAATTACCTTACTAGACAACGATTTGAGATTAAGATTGATTGAGAAACTTAATCTATTATCATGGCAGAAAATTAAGCACGCGTAAGGAATGAATTCATTTTACATCATTAGCGATTGTGCTACTTTTAAAAAATATCGATGTAAAAACTTAACCGTAATCTGAGAAAAAGTGAGAAAAGTTTCATTTAAATTAGAATGTGCTTATTTTTTAACAAGCACATTCTAATTAAAATTAAAAATAAATAGAGATTCATTTAGAAATCCCATTAGAACTGCTAATGATGTATCTCATAGCAGATTTAATCATACAAATGCAAAATTCATCAGCTATATGAAAACAATTAACCAAAATTATTTTATAGAAACAAAATTTCGTTTTATACACGTACTGTTACAAGTAGATATTATAAAACGCTAATTTTGATTTATTTTATATTATATGGATACTATTTAAAATTTAGAATTTTTCCCATGTTGACAATTAACAACAATAAAAACTACAGTGATATATTAAAGATACGATTTTTAACTGCTTATGTAATATATAATTTTTATCTAATGTTAATTTTATTAATTTTTCCACAGAGTATGATCCTAATTATTAAAATGAATTTTTGAAATGTGGATTCCCATAGATTAAATCTACCAAAATATTGATCCCATGTTTAAAACCCATAATTAGATGTTAATAATAAGGTATATTTAATTTAATTTTAGACATGCACATTCATTATGGAGTCGCTGATTTTTTTTATGTGCAATCAAAATTTTCAAACTATTTAAAATTAAAAATTTTTCATTTTCATTTAATTATACACTTAATAAATATAACAAATAATAGTAAACATGAAACAAAAATGTAAGAGATTCAGCATGTTGAGGATTCAACTTTTATATTCCACAACTAACCAAATTTTTCTTAAATTTCGTTAATAAAATACATTTTTTTTTTTTTTTTAATCATGCTCTCAGATCTAGTTTGAACAGCGATTATTCGTATGTGAATAAAAAAAAAATGCAGAATAAATTATTGAGGATTTATTTATGAGATACAAATTTCTTCAATGAGTCGTACATTAATCGGAGTGGATCTCTAATAATAAAGAGCAATGTGTTTTACGTAACCATAAACGCTTCAGAAAATAATAGCATGATCTTAAAAATTCGATATTATTGATAGATTCAGATTGATTATAAGAATTTCAATAAGAAATATTATCAAAACTGGATGAAATGTTGGGAATATTTCAAAGATTTCAGAGAAAATATGTAATCAATTATTTGAGATTAATGCCAATGGCTTATCCGATGTTTATTCAAAATTTTGGTTATTGTATTACTGTATTCACGAGAGAAAATTTAATACTATCTCGTATTAATTAGATTAATAATTTTGGATAAATCAAAAAATTCTTTTTTAAATAAAATATCAAATGGCATATTATTTTATGAATGTTTTCAAACATTTTGCTGATTTTCGATCAATTTAAAAACAACTTCATATGAAATTTCATTCATTTCTATATGAAACTTTATTTGGGAACAATCCATGAATATTCCCAAATGGAGTTTCATACATTTTAGAATTCATTTATAGCTTAATAATATATTTTCTCTGAAATCTTTGAGATATTCCCAACATTTTATCCGGTTTTAATAAAATTTCTTATTGAAATTCTTATATGAAACCATGAATGTTCCCAAGGAGCTTCATATAGACTTACAAGTTAGATTTATATTTTAAGAACATTATTAATATAAAGATGAAAAAGTTTTTACGCTACTGAATACGATTTTATGGATAATGAATTTGGGTCTTTATTATTTCTGCATTCATCTTTTTAGAGGTCAAACGTTTGAATTATATGAGAAAATATTCAGTAATATTTTGGGCTACGTCATATATATATATATCTATCTATTTATGTACTCTGGCGAAGAGAAATGCTTATTATTCGTATCATTTTTTTAAAATATTCTATCGGATAAAAATCATAAAAATACTTTATAGTTTTCAACTTTTATGATTTATAAATTCATTTTTGAAAGTTTTGATCACACTCGTTTCAAAATTAGTTTTATTGTGCCTTGAGGAAATGAGAGATGCACACTTTTTTCGGAATTTATGATTAGACTGAATATTAGATTCATCCATGTGCGATTAATTTGTTCTGTAACGGAATCAATGACTCGGAAAGTGTCTTTTAAAAGATGCATTTAAAGAATTAACTGAAGTAAACAAAGCAAAGATTGTCAAAAATGTATTACAGTTATTTATAAAATTGCATTTAGCAACACAAAAAGCTACAAAATTATTCTTATTGATGAAAATATTATAATTATTTTGTCACGTTTTTACTTGAAAGCAAAAAATCTAGCATTTAATTTCGATTAAATTTTAAAATCACTTTATTTCTAATAGATATTTGTTTATTCCATAAACAATAAATAGTTCCATAGTTATGGTTTGCAATTTTATCTAATATAAAACAATTATAAGAAGCATTAGTAGATTCTTTTCTCTCTTATTTTAATTTTTCACATTATCAGGAATATAATGCGAAAAATAGTAAATAGTAATGATAGTAGTTTGATTAGTTATCCTAATTAAATTATAGATACCATCAGCTTCGTGGCTATACATCTCCTTTAACATATTTGAAAATAATTCTATCGCTAGTGACGCTAAAATAATTCGTTTCTTTATATATATATTTTTAACCTTCAAAATCGGCAGTACAGTTTTTATTTTTTATTTTTTTGCTGTCAGTTCAAAGGGAAAAAAATAAAGAATATTTCAAATAATTAATTTAGAATGAAGTTATAATGTTCTCTTTTTATTATTTTTACTTTTCATACTTTCGTTATATTGAGATAAAAATTTTATCTCACTATAATGAAAGCATATTCAGATAAAATTATTGACTTAAATTACTTTATAAAATATACAAGAAAAATTTCGAATTCAACTGAATCTGATTTATGTTTCCATTCTGTTTGTTTTTTACTTTTTTAATCAATAATAATAATAACCTAAAAATTACAATTTTCAAGCTTTTTTTTTATATTCAAAATTTGATATTAAGAATTTTTTTTAATAAATTCTGCAGAGAATGTAATTTTTACATTACATGAGCATCAAAGAAAATGTGTCATATTATATATCACAATGCGGTAATCAAGTATATATCTAATACAGTACAGTTATTTTATTACTGTCACATCTACTTCAGTAGTGCATATTTACTTCATTATCTTGTCATCCAGCAAATTTAGAATCGGTTATAATATGCCCATTTACCATTAATATTGATAAATTTAACAATAATTTTGCGTCACGTACTGGCATGAAAGTGTATTAAACTCTCTGGTAACGGAATAACAGGAAATTACATTATTTTCAACTAGATATGCCTTTATTAGCCTACTTTCTTAAAAAGAAAATGAGTTTTAAAAAGACCATTATGCTGCTGTTGTATGTCCCCTAATAATTTTTGAACTAATTGGTAAATTTCTATGAATTCTAATACAGACTCTATTGCCATTGAAAATATTTCAATATTATACTTTTTAATCCTGTATTTCAATCATTATTCCTAAATTATTCCAATGTATTTATAATAAATTAATAAAATTAATGTCCTTTCCAGAAATTTTTATTTATCTATAATGTTGCATTTGCATAAAGAAATATAATATTCAAAACCATAATTTTTTTTTTTTAATTTAAAATTTTCGCGAAAGTTTTGAATTTTGATTCTGAAATTTGATTCTGAATCATTTGATTTCTGAATTTTGATTCTGAATGATTTAATTTCTGAAATTTGATTCTGAATCATTTGATTTCTGAATTTTGATTCTGAATGATTTAATTTCTGAATTTTGATTCTGAATTTTGATTCTGAATGATTTAATTTCTGAATTTTGATTCTGAATCATTTGATTTCTGAATTTTGATTCTGAATGATTTGATTTCTGAAATTTGATTCTGAATCATTTGATTTCTGAATTTTGATTCTGAATAATTTAATTTCTGAAATTTGATTCCGAATCATTTGATTTCTGATTTTTGATTCTGAATCATTTGATTTCTGATTTTTGATTCTGAATCATTTGATTTCTGATTTTTGATTCCGAATCGTTTGATTTCTGATTTTTGATTCTGAATCATTTGATTTCTGATTTTTGATTCTTAATTCTGAAAATACATTTACGATTATATCTAATCCGAAATATAAAATTGATGTTATTGCGTTTACTCGATTATAAAATGTAATTTTATTTAAACATTAAAAAAAATAAATGCACTTAATTATTTAGTTAGACTTACATTAATTGAATAAATGCTTAATACAAATTTATGAAACACGTATTTTTTTTTAACAGGATGCATTTAAAATAGTTGTGCGAAACAATGTATTTTTTAAATGGGAAATAACGCTTGGACTGAATGATATAGTCCAAATGGGTCACTGTTTTTAATTAAGTAATTAAAATACTAGAAACATAATTCATAAATATACTGTGCAATATTGTATATATATATATATATATATATTTAATAGGATATTTTATAAAGCAATAATGATTTATGTTTCATAGTAATATTTACTATTACTACGAAACATAAACCATTTTCTACTCGCTTCCGTTTAATATTATTTTGTTTTTTTTTATTATACCAATACAAGGGACTCATGTATCTATATGATCACATGAATAGAACCCGCCACAGGTTACCCCAACACCCATGATGGGTCAACCGGATGGGG
>WUQG02411295.1:0-16208 GCA_011317285.2 Androctonus mauritanicus
CGTGATACGAACTTGATGCCGGGACTTATATCGATTTTCAACTGGTTTGATTATATTTGGTGACACGGTGATGTAAACGTCACCTGTTGTGTTTGTAATTACTCCTTCTATCTAAGATAGTTTTGAAGTTTTTCTGTTACATTACGACATTTCAATAGCGCTGCTTTTGACATTTTTTTTTTTTTTTAATGCCAGCACGAAATTTCGTTAAAGCTGTTTCATTGTGCGAGTTAACTAAAAAAGAAAAAAAAAAAAATATATATATATATATATATATATATATAAACTTCTCAGATTTAGACGAAATAAGTTAAATTTAAACAAAATATTTTTAAACTGAATTTTAAAATAGATAATTTTAGATATTTAGAGTCTCTTTTTATCGATCGTAAATAAATATTTTATAACAAAACTCTTCGAAAAACCATTTGAATGAATAAATATAATATATAAAAAACATTTGTTTTGGCGACTGTATATAATTCTCATGTAGCAGGTGCATCGGATCTGAAAATGTCTAGTTTTTAGTCTTTTGAGAATTCCGTCAATTCTGCTACCAGTACAAATCTTTTTTTTTTTTTTCCAGTTCTCTCTTTCTCTCACTCTTTTTCCCCCCTATTCTTTTTAATGTAAAAGTACATTATTGACCGTAAGGAAAGGATAATTTTCTAAAACAAAATGTAAAAAAAAAACGTTAGGAAGAAGTAATATTAGGGATGTTGTTATAAAACTTGTCTAAAAATGATTTGGGTTCTTTCTAGCTAACGTTATATTTAGTGTAGACTGAATCGATAGGAAGTTCTCGCCTTAAGGTGGGGATTTCTCAGCAAAAGTGACACGTAATTATATTGAATGAAAAGCTGTATGTCCGTGACTGGTTTCACTTCAAACTTCCAATACTGACCGAGTTTTTTTTTCGCTCTGTCTACTTTTTTCATCCTACCCTTTCTGCTTATATAGCTATAACATCCAGAGATGCCATTTCCAGTTTTCCTTTCCTTCAGGCGCGTATAATACAGTAGATATAGAAAAGTTTGCAATTACTCATTTCTTGGTTAAGAAATTCTTTGCTTGATTGTTTTAATTGTGATAAGTGCATTCCTTTCTTCCATAAATTTTTAAGTAAGAGAACGGATACAAACAAATTAATATGCAGTATAAAAATTTCCTATTTTTAAGCATAACTAATTTGTTAGCCAGCTGTCATCTTAAAATCTTAAAAAAAAAAAAAATTGCATTTTGTTTATTTAATTATAAACACATTTTTATGGTAAACATATTCAGAGACATATCCATATTCATTTCGGAGAATTTAAAATATTAAAAATGTCTTTGTTTGTTCTTAAAAAATGATGTTTGCTCTTTTCTTTTTTCATTTTTTTTTCTAAATTTATTCAGATGAATTTTTTCATGTATAATTTCGGTAATTTCTGAAGATTTATCTTCTAGTCTACTACTAGTAGTAAAAAATATATATATATTTGGTGAAATATAATAAATTAATAGCTAATAGTATTTCATATCTTGTTTGGTAAGTAACACAGAAATGATATAATCATTCTTCAACAGAAATTTGGTCCAATTGTATCTGTGACGTCAACAGCTGGAATATTTGTCATCATTGTGTGACATACAAGACGGTCGTCAATCCCTTATACTTCCACGTCTAATAATTCATCTTTAGCTTTTTTTGGAATGTAAGTAATGTTAACACAACAACCATATCTTTACTGTCATACATACTATTCTTTTCCATTATCCTTTCCAACTTTTCACTAATGTCGCTCTAGTCTCTGATATGGTCTTTTAAAATTGCCATTATGCAATACTTATCGATTTTCTTTTACGTCCCTTTTGAAAGCACTAGTGTATATATATATATATAGATATATATATTGTACATCCTTTATCTTTAAAAATAAAAATAAAAATTTCTCCAGAACAAAATTTTTTCGTCTTCTTCTTCTTCTTCTTCTTAAAGGTTATCCTTTAAGAAGAAGAAGAATACGCTTTCTTCTTTTAAAATAACAAATATATTTTTTTTAGGGTTTTGTTTTTAATTTATTAAATGATTTCAATTTTTTATAAATTAATATTCCGAGCGATAAATATATTAAATTTAGAAAATTAAATTATACTTTATTAATAAACTGATAGAACATGCAATATATGTGAAGAATATAGGAAGGTATATTGATTTTTAACCCGTATCCGAACTTATTTTTCTTTGTCCCTTGATATTTTTTATAGAATATTAAGAAAAAAAACATCAGTATTGCATTTTTTTTTATTCCATACAATAGTCTCATTCATATATATCCATTTTTTGCTTGTAGTATAAGCAAAAAAAAATCTCATATAGATGATTAATGTATGAGATATTATGAACGAGTGGAATGTTATCTTGAAATATTATTATGAAAATCTAAATAAAATTTTATTTAAATTCTTTTCAATCAATAGTTAATGTTAAGTAAATAAAAAAAAAAAACTAAATAAACGTAAAAAAAACATAAAAAATTTGTTGTATAAGAATTCCACCTGTAAACATAAAGTGAAAAGTTTATTAGAGTAATAAATTCAATGGATACGAATCTTTCGACTATCAGTAGGAACATTTCGAAGCTTTTAAACAACACTTAAATTATGCTATAATCAACAAACATAACGAGAAGCAACGTTCGAGTGAAATTGTGGAGATAGACATGCAAGTAAGAATACTGAGGGAATTATACTACAGAAACCAAACTCATTATGCATATATTTAATGGAAGTTTAATTTTCCACTTGTTACTTTTGAAATTTTCACTCGAAAATTTTCAATTGCAGTTCAAATAATCTGGTTTTAAAGAGCGATGTATTTCAAATTTGAAGTTTATTAATTAAATTTACACTTTCTATAAATTGAGCAATCTTGATCAATTTATGGAAAATGTTCTCTTGCTGAATGAACTACTTTCTTATACAATACTATAACTTATTTTTTTTTATAGTTATTCCTTTTATTATATTAGATTAAATATCTCTAAATTTTTCTACAAAACTGCTTTAACTCTTTAAACGAATATGGTTAGACAAACCTTTACGTGTTTAGTACACAAACACGCAAAGATCTCTTTGAGAGATTTGCCTTATGGCTTTGATCCAAAATTCGGTCAATAAGCTATTAATTTCTGATTTTTAACATTTTTTTTTTTTTTATAAAGATATAAACGACGGATTTCCGAAGTCTTAAAATATTGCTAATTTGAATAAACCGTACATTATTTTGCTCGTAATTCAGTTCGAAGAATTTTGACCAGGTATTGATTGTCAAACTATAGTTTATCTAAAAGTTTTACTCTTTTGAAAATAAAAAAATATGGTTTTAGTCTAATAAAAAGTTAATTTTTTTTTATAATCTCGTATTTTGGCAGCTTATATTTCCTTTATTTTGATGAAACATCGAAAACTTAATTTGCTAAATTCATTACTTCAGTGACACTATGGGGCTGTTCCGAAGTCAATTAACCATCTAAATGACACATGATCTGTCTTTACAGTGAATTCCTATCATTGTATAGGTTATAATAGAAATGCCTTGTGATTGTCATCGATAATTCTACACGATCGGAAAATCTTTCTAGTTAAAGACAATATCCAAAATAGGAATGCATCTTCGAATTGTCTATTTATATGCAAATCGAAGAGATTATTTTTTAGTCATCTCTATTCACTTCCACGTCAGAAAGCAAAAATTATTGTTTTCAATATTGAGCCACAGAAATCTTCCTTTATGGATGCACTTGATGTAGTGTTTTTTGTGCACTTCTGTATCAGTTATTTCGACTAAAAATGTCTTTAAAATGTTGTTATTTTATTGAACTGTAGACTTCTTGAGAAAACCAAAGACAACGGATTAAATTCAAACATTTTTTTTCCCCTGTGTATGTGAATTATAAGACAGAAATATAGGCATTAAAATTGATCTAAAGGTTATAGAAGCTTGAAGAATTATTAATGATTGAAAACTAATATATTTTATTTCTTATAAACTTTGACAGGATTTACTCCAAAATACCATAAATCTAAAGATTCTTTTTTTTTTCTTGGATTTATTTTATTTTATTTTTCAGATTATATTGCTCCTATCCATTTTTCGTTATAAATATATTTTTAAAGCATTTTTAATTATTTTTTCAAATTAATTTTTTAATCATGATGATAATACTTTACAAGAAAATTACTTCTACTCATAATTTAAACATTTCAGAAAATCATCTTTACAATATCTGATCGATTTAATTTAGTCAGTAATCATGTTTGAAATCTATATAATGGAAAAGCCATTCGATTTTCCTACATAATAGTTTCATTTCTAGAAGAGAATAGTTATTTTTTGACGGCATCAATGAATCATCAGAAAATCTATATATTTTGAGTAATGACATCAAAACCCATCCGAAATCTTATCGATCAACTGAAGTTTTCTGTTTTTTTTTTTTTTTTTATCCAAACAGTGAAAGAATTAAATGACTAATGAGAGATATATTAGTTTAATTTCTTTTGAAAAATTATTTTTTTATTTTTATTTTCGAGAAATGTCCATATTGTTTGGAATAAAACGTGTTTGGTTTAATGTTGCATAGAAATCAACATACTATACATAAAAAAAAGAAAAATGTATTTTAAAATTCATTTTTAATCTTTTGGTTCTACATAATTTATTTTCAAACTCTTAACTGTTATTAAATGCAACCATAATTTTTCATAGCACATCTCATAAGTAATATTTCTTGATAACTTGCCGTAGTAAGAGATTTTGATGAGTGAATCTCAGTTTAAGGATTGTTATTTGACTTGATAACTGAATAATTTTTAACATAAGATAATTGATTTTTATGAATTAAATGAATTTCTAAGTTAATCGATATATAGGAAGCGTAGAAATGAAATATTATGCATTTACTTCTTTATAGTGTGATGCTGATCAAACTGCAATTTGCTATTAATTATAAGAATTCAGAATGATCTTATCAGAATGGAATGTCATTCTGATCGATAATCTTTTCTTATATATTTAATTCAAAACTATTTATAAATTATTAAAGAATGAACTCGATCCATAATCACGATATCGATAAGAAATGAGGAAAGTATCAACATCTTTCACCGCTTAATTTCTACAAATGACAGTTTTAACTTTAGTTTCCAATATTTCAATATCTTATCAATCTTCGTTTTTTTTAAAAAAAAACTTTAGTAAAGATATCTTAACTTGGATGTTTCTCAGTTTCACAAAATTCAGCTATAAAAATCTGATTTTGTTGCTTTTTTATCAGTCGAACAAAATTTGATGTCTTCATGAAAGAGTTTCTGATCCTGAACGAAGAATTAAATCATAAAATTTTGACATTTTAAATAATTTTAAGCCAGTATTTTGCCTCAAATTTTATAGCAGAGAAACATACGAATAAGCGTAATATAAATTTTACATTAACATCATCAAAAGCTTTCATTGTTCTGGATTTTAATATTGAATTAAACTTTTCAATATTACTCTTAAATGTCCTTCTCAGAATCTAAAATTATTGCGAATGTATTTAAATTTAAATCGTTATTAATCATTATTTGCAAATAGACTACAAATTATATTTGCACCATAGTCTTTAATAATTTAATAAGGGTTTTTTTCAAAAATTTTTAGTACTTTCAGTCAAGAGTCACGGTTTTCTATCGGTTCATCTGTTGACAGCCACGATCACTTCAAAATACGGAGTTTTTTTTTTTTGCACACTACAAAGAGATTGATCGTCTTAAGTAGAGGACAGCAATTTCCATTGCAGTAGAAAAATTGGATTGGATAACCTTCTAGATAAGCTGGACGTTAGCCACTTGGATTAGCCTCTTTCAATTTACTTTGGATTATTTCCATTGTTTTATCAATCTTCCAGCATTTTCTCTAGCCGATCTATCTTACCTTCATACTTTTTTGATTGATCAGCCTCTTCTCGTCATAACTCCGTATCCATCTATTTAAATATTCTTAATAATTCATCCATTCTGCTTGCCAATAAGTGAAAATCGATAGATTTTTTTTTTAGAATAATAAAATAATTTCTTAATGACACCTCGCAACCTAGCAATAACTCAATTAATGAAAGCTTTATGCATTCAACAGTTTCTATTGATGTGTAGAAACTTTAAATTATAAATGCAAAAATGTATAAAATTTAAATGATATAGAAAAAGAAAAATGAGACATTTTTATACTTTCAGTAAAGTTGCCTAAAAATCATTAACTTTTATACTAATAAAAAAAAAAGGGAAGCTGTTATGTCGACAAGTATTGTGAAATCCCATTCAAGATGCATCTAATGAACTTTGCTTTTAAGGGTTTCTAAAATGATCTAATTTTTTTATTTTTGGTTCTTTTAAGTGTTAAAAATAGAATTTCATAATCAAAATATCTTTTCGCCGTATATTTTCTAATCTTTAAAAAATAAAACGATTATCAAAGAGATAATTGCTTTTATCAAAAAATACACAGAAAACAACGGAGTTAGTAAATTGAACAGATATTTCCTTGACTGTTCCAAATCTTATTTTTATCCTATGAGGATCAAAATAAGCTTTTGTAATCCGTAACTTGGATTGTTTTTATATTGAAGTTTTCTATGATAACAAAGAATTGATACTATCACAGATAACGTTTTATAAAAAAAATTTATAAATTCATTCACTTTGTTATTGTTTAGATTTTTTTTAATTTTTGATATAAGAGAGTTTTTAAAAATTCTCCTATAAGTGTAAACAGACATCGATAATTCCATATAATAAAATCGTCTACACGAAACAATGATTCGTGACGTAATAATGAACTTGCAACGTAACAATTCCAAACTTGTATTTTTCGCATTTAGAACTATAATTTGTTTCGAATTTCGCATTTTCGTTTGAAAAATACTATTTTCTAGTAAAATATATACTTAGCGATTAAATTCGATATTATAAATATATATTAATCGTTAGGCATAATTTCCTATCGGATTATGCCGCATTTGCGTGATGTTGCTGTGAACAAAATGATAGGATCGGAAACATCGTAAAGTATCTTTCAAACGGATGATAATACGTCCACTTCTTTTACGCACTTTAAACAAACAATTTTGTCCATTGAGACAATGTTATGTAGGGAAGATAAAAGTACCAAATCCATCACCAGCATCTGCCACATTTACTACCCTCAAGCGACCACTTTTCCATCGAGCAAACAACCAACAGAAAAACAACCGTTGACTGATGGTATCAAGTAGATTTCTTTTCTATTTATAGCAACTCAAAAAAATAAAATGCATATCAACTAAAATGTTAATATACAAGTGGTCACTAATGTATTCAACTTCATCAATAATCAGAGTTAATCTGTAGATTTATTCTCTGGGAATTGAAGAGACACCTCGTGTCGAGGCATATTTCCTGAATCCCGAAGAATGCGCTTTATTTTTATAAATTCAGATTTCTCCGTCCTTGTTCACTCCAACGAAATCTTTTAGAAAGGGAGATGTGGGAATAATATAGATATTGAACCTTCTGCTCCTTACTTTAAAAATAGAGAGGGCACAAGAGATCCAATATCAAAACTTCAAGTTGTTCTTTCAAACTTCTGCATTCAATACCAAAATTTCCGAAAGACGGTAAAGATAAAACTGATATTTTTATAACACGGAAAAAGTGTTACCATTGTTTCGTCCATTCTAAAATATATATATCGAGTTTAATCTAGACATCCTGAATTTTTATTTTTTTTATTTTTATTGAAATTAGTTAACATATACGTATATCAATGCGAAGATGGAAATGAGATATTTTTATGAATCTAAAAAAAAATTTTATCTTTATATCTTTACATTTTTTAATATTCACAGAAATTTAAATCTACAAAATTTATTTGAAATTTGAGTCGCTGTAAAATATTTCCTACGTAATAGGAAATTTCTGTTGTTGACTTTGGAAGAAAAGTTTTTAAAAAGTCTTATCTATCGTTACTGTTGCAACATTTTTGCCTTGAGGTAAAAAGTATTCGACTTGCTTCTTTCAACCTCCCTCTCTCTCTCTCTCTCTCTCTCTCTCTCGCTCTCTTTCTCTCTCTCTCTCTCTTTTTTATATATATATATATCTCCAGACTGAATTATTGAATAATCTCAAGTTTCTCCTATTTCATATACTAGAGTATTACTTATTTATTTATTTACCAGTTGAAAATAAAGATTTAATACGAAATATTAAATTACAAAATATGAAAATATGTTTCTTAAAAAAAATCAATAATTTTAACAGCAATAAAATATATAATAATTACGAATTTTCTTATTTTTTATAATTTTTCAAAATATATTATTATTGTTATTATTATTATAATAAACTACAACACTATAAAAAAAAACTTAATTCTGAAAATTAATATCCAAACAAAATTTGCAAACTGCTTTTGAAACATTTAATAACAATAGAAGTAACATATAATGTATCCAGAGAGAAACTAAGCTGCAAACTATGTTTAAAGTCAGATTAATAAATAATTACTGTACTTATTTACATTTTAGATAGTTGCGCGCCTTAGAGTAAACAACAGCCATGCCTTATGAAAGCCTGGTACTTAATTAATTGAGCGTGCCTGATACTAGTTGGCAATTAATAAAGACGGCGAAAAGCATAATTAAATATTTTACAATTACACCATATATTTCATATATAAAGTCCAGTAATTAGTTTATTTTGCCATAATTCACGAAATTTAAGCTTAAAAATTAATTTTATAAGTGAACTGGAGTTAACAAAAGTTTTGTTCCTCTTGCACTCGCTTTCTTCACTTTTATAAAAATGAAGAAAGTACAAAGATTCGAAAGGTCAAGGATATCAGTTTGACCTATTTGAAGTTTTTTTTTTTTGTATGCTTTCTTCTTATGGTGGATTTTTTCTATCTAGTATTGACACAAAAAGACCGGCAGATAAGATGCCCTTGGGACACGGGTTTTAAATTGAAAGCATTTTTAAAATTTTTAATCAAAAGTATTAAAACTGATAGCTTTGTTGCCTTTTTCGATATCAACAGAATTACCAAATAGCAAAACGTTGAACTAGATAGAATTTGATAGAAAAAAAAAAAGAACCGAACTTTTTTCTTTTAATCTGCTTAAGGAGATTAATTGTTGTGAGCGCTAAATTTTAATTACACGTCAAGTCTCATTATAAGCCTGTATCTGGATATTCTTTCCTAGATCCTTTAACATAAGACGATCGTCTTTTCACATAAATACTATTAGAGTGAACAAAAATATCCTCGGGCATTAAAATGTAAACTTTTAATTATGAAAAATACAAAAAAAAAAAATCTGTTTTTTTATGTGCTGATACAATGCATCAATAGGAAAAAAAAGAAAAAAAACCTAAAAGCAGATTTTTATTTAATTATTTTCGTGTAACTTCGTTCGCATTACTTTTAAATTATTGTTTAAACATGATTAAAAAGTTTTTATCAATTGGAATTGAAGAAATGCAATAAATTCAAGCTTTTATTATCTTATTGGTAGATTTGAATTCAAATTAGACCGTTATTATTCTTAATGGACCATTTAACATCGAGAATGGCTTGAATTGGTTAATTTGAATATATATTAACGCGATTTAACCAATCATCGTTGAGAAAAGTTAAAATGAACGTTAAATATTATTATTATTATGATATTTTTACACATTTATCAATTTTAAGTACAAATGTATGAATTTTAACGATTTTCCTATTCGATGAAGTAGAAATTTTGCATAATTATTGATTAGAAGACGTCAACTGAGTTAATATAGTAGTAATGTTCATTGTATTATTTCCGTAACCGTGTAGAAAGCATATATTAGAGGAAATACGATAGCGCGAGTAAAGTAAGTTAAGGTAAAGTAATGCAATATAACATCCTTAGAATTTTTCCAAGTGGCTCAAGGGATTTAGCGATTTTTGTGATGAACTGGGATAGATAGTAATCTGAACTTAGTCTAGGAAATTTCTGTTTGGAGTGTTAATACTACCTGAACGAAGAAACAAAGTTTTTATGGCGAAAAGAATGAAAAAAGTTCAGAGAAGATATAAGCCATATATATATATATATATATAAAAGCTGAAAGGAAGTTTTGATAGATGCAAAGTACTTCTTCACTTCTGATTAAACAAACCTCTTGCGAAATTTTTTCATTGGTTAAAAAAAGAATAAGTAAAAAAAGAAAAAAACTCTTTCGTATCTAAGTCGTTGAATTTCAACTATTTGCATAAAAACATTTCTTTGCCAAATTGAATATATATTAGACTGGATGATATGTTTGTCTTCTTTGCCCTGATGAGAGTTAGGTTGCTTAGCAACTAGGGTGAAAAAGGAAGAGAGGAAATTGTGACGAGTGTTGAGTATTCAGTCATATTGGAATGCAAAGATAAGGTATGAAGGCAAAAAAACTCAACTTTTAAATTTAAAAATTTAATATATTTTGTTTCTAAGATAAATAAAAATAATTAAAAACTGAGATGACCAACTAGTTTACATCAAATTTTAAAATGATATATATAGTAGCCTACTTTTATTGCAGAATATGCATTGAATGATCTTCAGAACGAATTTTTTTTGTAATATTTTAAACGAATTTATATTATTTTTAAAACAGAATATGTTTATCTGTTAACGATATGAAGTTTTGAGGATTTTAAGTTTAACAGTAGAATGACACATTATTTAAAATTAATTAATTATATTATATTATTTAATTTCTATATTTAAAACAATAATCCCAAGATTTGGAATAATTTCAAGTTAAGTAAAGTAGCTCAACATGTCTTATAAATGAAGTTGTGTCGATACATGAAACGAGGTCAGTTGAAACAATTAGATTTCCAGAGATACAGAATCTTATAAAGTAATATTTTAATTTTATTATTTATTTATTTATTTGAACAATCTCTCATTCTACAAGACACCAGTGATGTAATGCGAGAGCCCCCACACATAAAAACAAAACCCCATACACAAACAATAATTAAGCAGTAAATAAATTATAATTCTCAGCTGCTCTAACAAAAAAGGAGTTCAACTAGGGTGAAAAAGGAAGAGAGGAAATTGTGACGAGTGTTAAGTATTCAGTCATATTGGAATGCAAAGATAAGGTATGAAGGCAAAAAACTCAACTTTTAAATTTAAAAATTTAATATATTTTGTTTCTAAGATAAATAAAAATAATTAAAAATTGAGATGACCAACTAGTTTAATTAATCGTTAAATACATTCTTAGTTTTTAGAAAATAAATTTTGTTCATTTTTCGATAGTAAAGTAAGAAATTATAGAATATAAAACCGTAAAATATTATGCAAATTTCATTTTAAAGTCATTTTTGCAAAGAATTGGTTCGCTTTGGCTGTCTTCGTTTATCCAAATAGCAGAGGATTTTCATGGGGGTTAGTGGGGTTTTTTCAATTATATTATAAAAATTTTTAATATATCGTTTATAATCTAAATGTTAAAACATGTCTTTAAAGATATTTTATTTTTCAACTCGCTAAATTTTTTTTTCTTCTTCTAGGATCCGAGGTTGACCGAAAGCCATAAATATATCTCGAGAACGAAATATTGCAGAGCACTTAAATTTTAGGTGATCATTCTTTATTATCGCTAGTATATGCACATTAATTTTGAAGTGTGTTAAATGTTCTCGTCACAACATGGAGACCGATTCATTAAAACGGCGTTATGTCTTAAAATTATTTATCGCACCTGAATAACATTATTATTATTTGAAAGGATTTTAGATATACTAAACATGTATGTAATAATAATAATGGTCTTTATGTAGTTAATTTTTCCATCTGTCCATAAAATATATCGAGAACAAATTATCGTAAAATATTCAAATTTTACAGAGTCATTGTTTTTTATATATATATACTGGATATACAACTGCTAATTTTTAATTCTGCATGTAGTATTCCCATTACAAGATGGCAGCATTCGAAAAATTTTTAAATTTTATATATTTAAAATTATTTGTCTTGTTTGAGAGGTTTTTAAAATAATTTACTCTGTCAAAATGAAGGAAATAAAGGATTGAAGTACATAAAGTCACTCTGTATCTCCTTAATAACTTTTGAACTAATTAATATATTTCTATATAAAATTTTATACTATTCTCCTATCCTAAGCCAGTTTATAAAAACCAATACGATAACCAACATAACCAACCAGTTTATTAAAAAAAAAAAAAAAAAAAACCAACATGATTTATGAATAAATTATCATCTCTTCGACTTTTAAATTAAGGAATAAAACAAAATCATATTTTAATTATAATTTTATTTTATTCCTAATAAATATTACACATGATTAATTTAATTTATTTTCCGATAGATATTTCGAAAAAAATATTTAAAAAAAAATTATGTTTTTCATGGCACTGTATCTAAATTTCAATCCTTTCTTGTTTTTTGGAAAATATAAACCATTTACGCATTTAAAGCTTCCATAAAACAGTAACTATTAAATAATAAAACAAACAAGAATCTATAAAATAAATACGATTTTTAGGGAAAAACTGTGTTTCGGACCGAAACTAAAACCACATAGAAAATCTCTCTCTATGAATGTCAGCGGAATTAATACTAGGTAATATTTAAAGCTCTCTCTCTCTCTCTCTCTTCTGACAGTTTTGTTAAATAATATATTTAAATTAGAAGATATTTCTAGTTTTTACTTCTGTGCATAAAAATGACACAAATCACGAGAGGGATATGTTTTAAATATATCATCGGAGCAGTAGAATAACAGTAAAACGTACCTTTACGAAAATGAATTTATCGATTTTCATTTGTAGCACTTACCAACATAAATGTATAATTTTAAATGAGGAAACATTAAGATATTTTATTATCACACATTAGCCATCTTTTCCATTATTTTATGTTATTAATATAAGATAAATATCTCTTACATCATCTGCTATCTAAATTATGAAAAATGACGATTTGCCAAAGATTAGACTGTTTACTCTTAAAAGCAATTTAACTTAATGAATGATAAACAAACATTTAACGATTTAGTTACAAAGTTTTGATATATTTATAATGATTCGTAATATTTACAGAAGTCATGACATGTTAAACCACCGACGTCCATCATAATAAAGTTTCATTTGTAGGTTTTGAAATTTATATGATATGAGCTCTCTCTCTCTCTCTTCCTCTTTCTCTTCTACTCATCACTTAAATACTAGTAAATGTATTTCACTCACGTTATTTAAATTGAAGTCACTTTAAAAGTTTATTATTATTATTATTATTTTTAATATCTAGAATAGAAATTAAAATTTGTGTTTTTAATATAAAATTTTTAATTTGCGTGGACAAATTGTTTTAAATATAAAAGTTATATTTATTTTAATAGAAAGTTATTTAAGAATTTTATTGCTATAATTTGTATTGATGTAGATTGTAAGCTTTAATATATGGACAATGTTTTATTCTTAAAGTAGTGACTACAGTAATGAAAATTTATAAACTTTGCATTTGTTATTACTGTAACAATTTTCGGCAACATAACGCCATGAGTAATACGAGTTTTAATGTCTCTCGAAAGCTAAACGTAGAGCTGACACGTGTTATTTATAATTAAGAAGAAAAATAATAAATTATTAATAATTTTATTGATTCATCATTGCATAAAAGCTAGCTATATAAATGTAGATTTTCGACTAATTTTATACAGTATTTGTGTAGTTTTTATTTTATTCGTATATAAAATATCCGATTTTAGAAGGTGGTTATGGTGGAAGTGAATAAATCAATTCGATATTTTTTAATGCTGTTGATGCGACTCGAATCCATTCCACGGTATAGTGGATTCACTCGTAGAACCATCCTGTTGCAAATGTATATCAAGCAAAGAATTTGATATATATGAAACAATGATATACAACTCCATTGGCGACCGTCCAGCCCACATCCTCCCGATGCTTTGTGTGATATAGTCTACTGATAGCGTACAACATAACTAAAATTTTTCTATGTTAAAAATGTTCACAAATAAACAAACTCGGCAGTAGATCACTAGTAGAGACATTTATTGCTTTGTTATAAAAAGTATATATTTTTGTTTATTTATCTTTAGTTTTCCATATATATATATATAAACATTTTTAAACAAATAACAATAAAAAATATTGTTTGTTTTAATATTTAGACACAGTTTTTTTTATGTAATTTTATTAAAATTTTCACTCGTTAATAAGCATGTTCGGTGTTCATTAGCATTATTTAGCACGTTTAAACGATAAAAATTCTTATTTTTACACTGTTAAGTATACCCGTATAATCTATTTAGCAATTTATAAATAAATATAGCAATAGTATTGTGTGTACAAGTAATCTTGCGTTCAGATTTATAGCATTGAAGCAAATAAAATGGGTTTTACTGCACAAACTCGTATACTGATAAATTTTAATGCATAACTTAAATTATTCTAAAATTACTCCTAAATTTTACTAACATTCTTTAAACCGTCATTCTTTAAAGTTTTCTTTCCCAACGAAATAAAAGAAAAATTATCAAAAAAGGGTATCTATGCCTTTTTTTTTCCCCCTCCCTCCAATTTTTAACTGCAAACTCTGCCATTCGATACTTCAACAGATTTGTTATCAGTTCGATTCGAAGCCATGCTTAGGCTTGTTATCGAAACTTCAGATTTTTTTTTTTTATTTATTTTGGTTACTAACTCCCACAAACTTTTCTAGTTATTTTTAACCATCAGCTAGGTTATATTGAATAGATAGATGCGGGTTTGTTTATTTTCCTGTTTTTCTGTTTATTTTTTATATATATACGAGTACTCGTATATATATATAAAGGTAACATTTATAAATTGCATCTTTTGCAAAATGTTTTTTTTTTGTTTTTTGAATTTATTTAATAATAAAAAAAAAATTCAATTTTTCTTCTCTTTCTTTTATGGAGCTCTTAATCTTCCAAATTTTAATAGAATAAAATAGTTTAAGAAAATGAAATTTTAAATTATTATTTATTTAAACTATTTTTAAAATATTTTCATATTTTTATGTCCATATAAACAGAATTCGAGATGAAAAAAAAGAAGGAAAAAAAAAAAGCAACTCGCTTTTTCGAAACCGAAATATATATAACTTATATATAAATAATACATTTGTGTTTATTTCCCTATAAAAAAAAGTCATAAAAAGTAAATTGTCGTGAAATTGATAATAAAATAAATTGTATTTTTTCAGCTTTTCTCGTCTATTTCAAAAAATAAAATAAAAATGCAATTTAATGTTTCTATTTCCCCCCTTAAACGTAGCTTCACCTCAAACCAACAAATTCGAAAGATGTTAAATCAATTTTTAAATTTATTTGAAGAGGAAAAAAAAAAAAAAAAGATTTTTTTTCCCTCATTCTTTTCATGTATATATTGAAATTTCAATAGAAATTTTACATTTAAATAGAATGTTAATATAAGAGATACAACAATGCAAGTATATTTATATATTTTTATAGCAGAAGCGAGTTTTTTTTTAATATGAATGTAAATAATTACGTTTTGCATTTGTATATTAAACTTTATTATTATTATTGCATTTAAGTATATTAGGGGAGAGTTGCCTAATGCGTACTGGTCACCTAAATCGTACCTGATAGCTATTTCGCTACATATAGTCGGTATGTAACGAAATAGCTACCTAAATCGTACCTGATAGGTACGATTTAGGTGACCAGGTGATCAAATATTTGTCATCAAATATAGCTAAATCATCCAGTACTGATTTAGGTCACCTAAATCAGTACTGGATTTAGATTTAACCCAGTACCTATCAGGTACTGATAGGTAGGTACTGGTTTAGATCTAAATCCTAAACCAGTATTGATCCTACTGATAGGTACTAATCGATTTAGATGACCAGTACCTATTTAGGACTGATTGATTTAGGTGACCAGTAGGCCTAACCTAAACCGACTACTGATAGGTACTGGTAAGCCAAACCTTTAGTACCTATCCTACTGATAGGTACTGGAGGTTTGAATCCAGTACCTGATAGGTACTGGTCCAGTACCTGTCAAGTATCCACTTAAGTACTTGATAGGTATTGGTCCAGTACTGGTCACCTAAATCGTACCTGTCAGGTACGATTTAGGTG
>WUQG02411306.1:0-16206 GCA_011317285.2 Androctonus mauritanicus
TTATTAAAGCAAGGTTTTTTGATGAAATCATTGCCATCTTAAAATACTACCATAATATGCTAAGCTTCGGACGGTGGGTTTATTCTATCTCTTACCTACAGAGGATAGTTCCAATGATTTCTGCATCCCATATAATAAAGTTACTTAAAATGCCCATAAACAACAGCATCAGCATTACGCCATCTGTTTTTTTTTTATTTTTGAATTCTCTAAGGACCATCAATTTTTTCTTATATTTTCTTTGTTTCGAATTTTTGTAAAATTATTATTATTATTTATAAATTTTATCTATAATATTAAAAAAAAAATCTATCGAAATATTTAATAGAAGAAATGTAAAATATATTCGTAAATATAAGTTATTTTGACTATTGAAACTAGCAATTTTAAAAAAAAATCGATAGATATGATTTCTAGTAAACAATTTTCTTCTTGAGAATCTTTTACGTTTTAGCTTTTATCTTTCCTGTTTACTTTCTATCCTTCAATGATTTTCTTTATATATTTTTATATAACTTACTTAAAAGTTTCGACAAAAATATATACACTAGAGATCATTTGGCTACTTTAGATTATTTGATTAATTAATTATCATAATTGAGTTATGTTATATCATTGGTAAAAGTTTCTATTTTTCATTAATTCAGAAATATTCTAAATATTAATTAATTATATTTACATTTTTAATGTATTAAAATAAAGCAATAAAACAATTCATAAAAAAAAGATATTTGGTTACATTTTCGATAGATGGCGCCGTTGCCGTTACGATAATTTAAACTGTTGCCATGAATAACAAATGAGAAACAAAGTTTAGAAACCCGATTCTTTACGAAAGTTTCGCATTTAATGAAGTAAAATTTATTAGAAATAAGCAATGTGGCGCCGGATATTTATCTGATTAATAAAGGACGTTCACTTGATACCATAAATTAAATTTTATTGCCAATTAAACTATGTCATTCATTATGAATTTCTTAACATATGAAAAAAAATGCATACACTATTTTTATTTTAATATTTTCTACGTACTGAAATTTCATAATTAAAATATATATTCACGTTAAATTTTATCCGTATTTTTTTTTTAATTTTTTAAATTAAAAATTCGAAGTAGAGATGAATTTTTAATCTGGACTTAACAAAATTTCAATATTCAAACTTTAAGAATTAAAATAGCGACGAATATTATTTTCTGTGCTTTATAACCTCCGAGATAAAATATCCGTTGAGGAAATTTGCTACTAAAAATACCATTTACTAAAAAAAAACCCCTTTTTTGATTCTCCAACTTTTTTATTACTTTAGTAGCAACATTATTAAGACAATACATTCCTTAAAGTATAATATTGCTACTAAAGCAACAAGAGGATTAAATATATAATATGGAAAAATCGGTTTTGAATTTTCTTTCGTATCGATTAAAGTCCGCATCACGTAATTGAGATTTTCAAGCGCAGGATTTTATTGGTAAAGGTAATCAATGTTTAAGATAATTTTCTCTTCATGTAGTGCAACTGTGTGATGTACCGTTTCCCTCGGGTTCCTCTTAAGAGATTAGAAACAATCAGGTAAAAGAAACAATCTAATTGGCAGCTAAAGTCAACAACAATCACAAAACTGTCCTTTAATATTCCGTCTTACCTAAGTTTGTAGAAGAGCTAAAGCTAAACTGCATTTTGTCATTTCACATCTTTCTGCTTTTCCGTTTATTGCTTTTGTCATTAAATCTCTTTGCTGTCTGTTTTCTTATTATTAAATAAAAAAAACTCTTATAACTTTTGTCTTATAAATTTGGCCGCTTATTTTTTTTTTCCAAACAACTACGATTAAAACCGTACAAGAATATATACAAATATCATCTTATCGAATTTGCATCTGAAGGATAAACAGCTATACATAAATCGTATATATTGCTTATAAATATAATTTCAGTAGCTAGGGAAAAAATTTAGATCATTTTGTCACTCGTATACGATTTTTATTTAATGTTTAAACATTAAGTAAAACCACATGCGAGTGATGTGATTTATATATAACTGCGACTCCCGTATATGCTAATGAATTGATAAGTTTCATAATTTGTATATTTACTCATACGGCTCCTGTGTATGCTAATGAATTGATTAGTTTCATAATGCATATATTTACTCATACAGCTTCTTTGTTCATTGGCTCGAAGTTTCCGCATTTCGTATACAAAATAATGCCTAAAACTATACATAAATACAATTAAAAATTTCCCGAAATTCAGAATTTGATTATACTTTTTCCAATTAATTTAATGTTCACAAAATAAATAAACGTTAACGTTTTAAGAAGTGATTTTGATATTTAATCAATATTTACTTAAATGGAGAAAGTTATCAATGTTTAATTGTTAACCTACGACATTAGTATGATAATAATTAAATTAAATTAATTTTCCTATTAAATGTTAACATTTTATAGAATTATTTTTTAGTATTAGAGTGGAAAACAGTTAGGAAAAAATAGCTGCGAATGCAGATTTACGTTAAATCTTTTTCTTCTCCTTTTATATTCGCCAGGACTGTGTGACGCCTAGAAAGGAAAAAACCTCAGAAATTTATTCTGTTTATTGGCTTTGCATCTTCCTTCATATAATCAATCCACTTATTTGTGTGTTGAGATCGTCGGCGCCATTTTTATCTCCATGTACTGTATACTCGACAAATGGACTTAACCTACTATATTTGTTGTTCTTTACTGGGAATGTTTTATTATTTAAAATCACTACATTTACTAGACATAAATTATTATAAATGGGAGCATAAAATTTGATGGAACGTATATTTAGTGATTTTACAGGCAAAAATATATATATTTTAATGATTTTTTTTTTATAATTTTCCTTAAGAACTCCTTCGAGTTTTCGGGTTTATTAATACACGGCTTCCGTACGAGTTAATAAACACGTAAGTTTCAAAATTTTTACATGCTAGTCATTCATTTACATACACGGCTTCCCGTATATGTTAATGAATTTCTTTCAGAATTAATACACTTACTTTTGAACTTATGCATTAGCATATACAGGAGCAGCATACTTACATAATTATTCACTCATACGGCTCCCGTGTATGCTAAGGAATTGATAAGTTTCATAATTTGTACATTTTCTAGGAACTTACGCGGCCCCAGTGTATGCTAATGAATTGATAAGTTTCATAATTTGTATATTTACTCATACGGCTCTCGTGTATGCTAATGAATTGATAAGTTTCATAATTTGTATATTTACTCATACGGCTCCTGTGTATGCTAGTGGATTGATAAGTTTCATAATTTGTACATTTACTAATGAAATTATGCGGCTCCCGTGTATATTACTGAACAAATATAGCTCAAGTTATTTTAATTGCATTTAGGCGAGAGATTCTATTATCCGAAAACTGCTCAGATTTAATAATTGAATAACATACAAGAGTAAATATAATGAATAGATGGATTTAATGCAAACAGTGGCATTAGAATGATGTTTAAGTTCTCTTTAGTTATGTATGAGATAATCTTATTACACTCGGATAATTCTAAAGAAAGAGATTTTAACGCGATAACTTTAACGCATGTTCACTAATTACAAATTCAGTTAACTGATTTAATTCCATTTCAACAAATTAAAAATTTTCGGTTCGTCTTACGAATAAATAAATAATGAAGAGTAGCTCAACTTTTACATTCGTAATTCGATTATAACACCTTACTCTTCGACTTAAAAAAAAATTTATCAGAGGGGGAGAAAAATCGATATTCAATTATTTATAGATATTTTCCGCCATGTTTTAATGATAATTAACTAAACACAGATGTTATTTTAGGAAACGAATTTTTCTAACTAATGAACAATTTATTCCGAGATTATGATTAGGTTCTGATAATCTTTTAAATTATATTTTAAGTAAGTTTTTTAAAGTGTAGAATTATTTATTTTCGAGTTAACTTTGCCGTTACTCTGATCAAATATTAACAGTGGTTAATGTTAGTCACGCTTCAAAATTTTATAGAATTAGTAGATTTAACGTAAAAAAATCGTTGTAATAATTCAAGTTTTCTGTTTTTCCCCCCTCCTTGTGATGTAAAATATATATACCGAATTTTCTTTTTTATTTTCGTTCTTTTGTAAACTTTTTGCTTCTTGGAAAACTGTGTAAGTCACACAATAAGTTTCCTCTGCCTGATAAGCTCTGACATGATGTGAAAAATCATTTTGCTTCTGATATAAGTTCTATCTTGAAGAAAAACTAACAGTGATGGAGATAAGAAGAGCATTTATACTTCTCTCTTATTGTATCAGTTATACGTTACACTTTAGTGGAAATTTTTTAAAATGTTTAATATTTTTTTTATATAGACTTATTTTAATGAAAACGTATAAAAATTTCGTTTGAAAGAATGAATATTTGTATTTTCAAAATGAATACTTTAATATTTTTTTCTTTGTTCATTTACAAAGTCACTCGGGTAATTCAGAGCTGAAAGCGAAATGAATACAGTTCTTTAAACTCTAACTGTTCTCTAAATTATTCCTTTTTTTTTTAATTTATTTACTTAGATAAATAATCGGAATACTTTAATCACATTATAGGAAAAAATTGTCTTATTTATTCACATAAATAAATGTAATTTTTCAAAATCGTATTTTAAAATTAAGTTTGCGAAATTCGTCATTTAAGAAACTCTTGTTTTACTTTATTGATGCCATTTGTAACTGGATCTCCTCACACGAATGTAAGAAGTATAAACAATAATGCAAATTATATTTGCATAATTTATCAGATACTGCAGACAGTCTACATACAATACAGTGTATAGAAGAAGTAGCTACATAAGTTAATGACAATAGGGATTTGCACGCTTCTTATCATTGATTTGCATAAAAGAAAGAATTTTTTAAAATGCATATATTATTTAAAAATTTAGTATTAACTCAATAATTTAAATTTTTTTCTTTTTTCAGTTATTGCAAGAGAGGTAATTCTGGGAATGATTTGATTTCTCCCATTTCAAAATTTAAGTAAAATACTTCAGGCTAAACTTCGAATAATCCAATTTAGCGCGTAACTAAACGTTGAAATAAGGAAAATTTTTATATGATAAAAAGTAGAAAATTAAAGAGACGAAAACGATAGAATTATTCAATTTATATTCTTTCGTGTTAGTTTGTTCGTGGTTACTTCGTTAGTATTTACATCAATTTATATTTTGATTTTTCTTCTATCGAATAATTTTGATAATTTACAATTTTAATATATTTCCGTCTTATTCATTGCTTCTACTTTTCTTCTTACTTATTTTTACTCGCAGTGTATTCATGTAATAATCCTCAAAGTTTTTCTAGCCATGCACCCCTTTTATCAATAGATAAAAATAGCACGCTCCCCTTTTATCAGTTAAGCATAACAGCATGCACAAGTTGTATATGCACAAGTTGTATATGATAACTTGCAAGCAAGTTGTATATACTTGTGTATATACTATATATGTGGTTGTCATATACAACTTGTGCATATATACAACTTGTACACAATAAATACAACTTGTACACAAGCAAGTATATGCAAGTATAGCATGCACAATTTGTATATGACAATTTATGCATAACAGCATGACGCGCCCTCTAAAAATGTCTTACGCACTTCTACGAGTGCGTGCACCACACTTTGGGGACCACTACGTGTCTAAAGTGTGGTGCACGCAAAAAGTATTTAGATATATCAGCAAAAATAACTTTGCTTGGTTTAGGCATTTTATATAAAATTTGATATTAAAGATTCTCAATAACACGTGGTCACGTATTTTGATCCAAATGCAATAAAGTTATTTTATGTTCCAAAACACTAACTAATTGTATTGTCATGGAACAAACACGAATGTTTTCGTTTGAAATCAGCCACGTCACAACATTATCATGCCTAATTTATATTCCATTGTTAATTTAAATAACTTGTGAAGTGTATTATGAGTTATTAATCTATGAATACACAGATAACTGATAAAAATAAATAAATAACAGAGAACGTAAGTTTTCATTTAATGAAGCTTTCCTGTACATCCTCATAGAGGTTTTTCAAACTCACTGAGAAAAGTTCATCATCAGCGATTTGGAAATTATTAATTACAAATATTTCGATCAAAATTCTTTCACAGGAAATACATGAAAACAAATAGAAAACACATAATATCGTATTATTACAAGATAAAAAATAAAAATCTCTTTACAGTTTGTATTTCCCCCCTCCTACTTTCTCTCTCTCTCTTTCTCTCTTTTTCGAAGCTTTCTGACAGTTTACAAATTACAATATTTAAAGAGCGAAGACAAAAAATTGTAAATATACATAAATGTTTTTTTTTTTCCTGTCGTTCCAAATATCATTAAGAAGAGAAGAGAAATTTATTAAAAGTTTTAACTATTATTCTTTCAAAATCTAAATATATATACTGTATTTATATATATATATTTATTATTTATAGGTACAGTATATGAATGCATATATGTAGTATATTTTGAAGGCCTAAATTTTGTGAAGCGTAATAATCTACAATTATTCAAAAATAAATAAATTTAGACACCGGGAAAATTATAGGTTTAAAGGATGAGGCGGCAGTGCTGTCCATGCTATCCATGCGCCACTTTGACAGGCATTCAAATGTAGTAAAATTTCAACGTGTTATGATTTGCCGTTTTGCAACTCTCAACAAAATTTTAAATATATAAATTTTTGTTTTTGTTTTTTTTGGCAAAATGGCGCATGGAACCGGATGGATCAGGCCGTCCATACTGATAATCTTTACACAAATTGCAAATATATCTATAATCCTAAGGCTTCTTTGAATATCGGAAAAAATTGGGTTGTAATTTGTTGTTGTTGTTGTTTATCTGTGCTGATATTTATCAATTTTCGTAATAATTCAAAAACTTGTTAACACACAATAAGAATATGAAGAAAGAAGTAAACGTAAACTACAAATCTAAAAGTATCTTATTAGATATATTTTTTTTTCGTATGTTCAAAAATGAGGTTCCATTTTATTTATTTATTTATTTTTTTAATTTTCGTCCAAGTGATGAGTGATTTCGTTTCTTCATGTGTTGTTTTTTTTGTGTTCTATGCTGCTATTTCTGCGATGGGTCTGGTAGTACTAAGGCCATGTTTCCCATGATGGGAAGTTTGTGAGAAATACCTGACAGAGTAACGGTCTTTGATTTTTAGATGATACACATAAATAAACATGTAAGCACATAAAGGTAGAAATACACCATCGTTGAGGCTTCCTAACTACACACTTGGCACTGTGGTGACACACCTTGATACCACTTGGGGTGATATCTTTAGCACCTGCTTGACTTTCACGCTGGGCCTTTTTTTGTTTTTTCTTATCGCCATGTCTAGAGATGAATACCGACGATTGATCAATCGTCCATCATACTTTCTTGATGCATGAAGAGCTTATCACAACATGGTATTGAATACTGACATTGAATTCGAAATGTTTTCATCCTGTAAATGATTAACATAATAATTATTATCTTTTGTTTCTTTAGACTTCAATGGAGGATTAAAATTATCCAACTTACTTTTGCACATGAATCGAGAAATTCATCCATGGATACAACACCATCTTTATTCAAATCGAGTTTCTGTAATGATACAGACTATAATGATATTGGACTATATTGGATAGAAATTGAGATTATGTTGATATTGATACTACATGGCTAAAATGGAAAACTATGTTAACTGTATTCTTGTTCTTTAAGAATTTTGTTTGCATACTAAAATGAAAACTATAAATTAGTAAACTTATAATTTTCATTCACTAAAGAAACCAAGCTTTTACAGCAATAAAAAATGAAATTTATGAACGTAATATTATATTCTAAATTTTAAAAAATGACGATTCAGCTAATGTACTCTAAGATGTGGTCATTTTTTATCTTCCATTTTACAGTATTTGTTCGGGTTGAATATTTTTAGCATCTTATAAGGAAAAAAAAGAATTCTGATTTTATTCGGACATTAATTTGACAGTTTTGTTACCTGGAAAACTCTTTCCACGTGATCTTTTGTTGTCGTATCTTCGAGCATCGGTTCTACGGATTTTCCCATTAGGTCATAGATAGCATTGATGATCCTAGTCATTTCATCTTTTGTGATATATCCATCTCCATTGATATCGTATAAACTGAAAGCCCATCGAAGTTTTTCTTGAAGAGTACCTCTCGCTAATACTGATAAACCAATCACAAAATCCTGTTAAAAAAAAAAAAGTAATAATAATAATCCATAATTAAAGCTGAATGCATTCTATAAAAAATATTTATGCACGAAATAATTATTTATGTAACTTTTTTTTAATAATTTATTATTTATTATGTCGTTTTTAGTTTTCCTGCAAGGAAAACTAAAAAAGATCATTGGTTATATCTTGGTTATGCCCATTGGTTATGTCTTTAGTTTAAAGTTCATTGGTTATGTCTTTTTTAATTTTCTTTCAAGGAAAACTGACAAAGACATAACCAATGGACAAAACAAATAATAAACACTTCAAATGCATTTCTACCATAACAAACACATCAAGTTTCAGTGTAAACCAAGAATAGTGTAAACCAAAGTGTAGACACATGCATTTCTACTATAAATGGCATCGAAAGAATGATACATATTATTATAAAAAGGTTAGTATAAAAAAGATACTTACTGTAAAAGTTATTGCTCCAGTATGTTCCTGATCGAACGTGTTAAACACATAATGTGCATATTGACTGGTTTCGGCTCCTCTAGGAAAGAATTGTGCATATATACCTTTAAACTTTTCTTCTTTCACCATGCCAGAAGGACATTCCTATGTTTTAAATCATGTCATCAACATTCATGTGATAGCTAATAAATGATAAATATATAATTGAACTCACTTGCTTGAATCCGCGATACATCAGTTGCAATTCTCTTTTGTTAAATTTAGTTAACTGACATAAAGTATCGATGGCTTCTGGCCTAAATCGTGTGTGATCCGTATCTAAATCATCGAATTCGTTCTCTGAAAATAAATATGCAGTATATTATATTTATCGTTCATAAAAAACCACGTTTAAATGCATAAATTACGAAAATATTAAGCACAAAATTGTAGTCGTGTTCATCTTGCTTAACTCGAAGTTACATCTTGAATAAAATGGAACTGCAGCATAAAATTTTGAAATTTTGTGCTGCAGTTCCATTGGTTTAAGCATCAGTTTTTGTATGAGAGGAAAAAATCTTGATTAAACCACAAAAAAAAATGTGTTGATTTAGTTTAATCAATATTTTAAAGGATGAAAACTTTTATTGATGGCATTCTTATTAGAGATTCTCCTTCTTTCCAACGATAGGAAGCTGTTTTCTTCTAATCTAATATTCTTTATCTCCAACTATGTCAAGTATTTGAAGAAGTTAAAAATTGTTTAATCGCTCCAAAACATTGAAAGAGGCATATAAGATCGATTATCCGTGAAGTATTCTCGATTATTTTTTTTTCGATAAACATCTCCAAAAAAAAGTGGTTTTAAAATAAAATCTAGATAATTATGAGAAAAAAATATAAATTTTAAGTTTAACTGATGTCAAACTTGGTCATGTTCTCTAATATACCAAAGAATGAATCGATGGCTCAACTTTTAAAGAAAATATAACCTTTAAACAAGAAAAAAATCGTGCAAAATACATACGAAATACCATTTATTTTTGAAAACAATCAATATTCCGAATGATAAATTACAAAAGAATCAAGAATTTATATATCTGTTATTCGTAGTTTATCCTAGTGACAAATACATCGATTTTATGTCTTGTAACAGGATCAACATCTCGCAAACATCTTCTAATATTTTATCAATAAGTTACAAAAGGAAAAAAAAAAACATGAACATTTAGGAGGACTCTAACGTTTATTTTTTTCTACTGCGAGTGCGGATCTATTAACTTAATTATAAATCCTCATTCTCAAAAGAATGTGCAACAGCAGGTCTTGTAAAATCAGGTCAAGAAACGTATATACATCATCGTAACATTTTCCTTTCGTTACTTGTCTTAATATTTTTAGCAAGAAATTAATAAACGAAAGGTTAATCAATTATGAGGAAGACTATAAAGAAGGTGGGATGCTCGTTACCATCATAATTTTCTAGGATAAGGATAATCCCATAAAATTACAATTCGGTAACAATATTTCCTCATTAGAGTGTACGTTTAATCTTTAATAATAAATTATGATTTTTTTTTTTATAATCGTGCTAATGGAAAAATAGTTTTGTGTTGTTTTAATGGCATCATGATCTGGAGCCATTGTATATCGATTTTAATGCTATGTTTATGATATATTATTAAAGTGCAAGGTTCAAGTTTCAGTGCAGAGCTGTTTGTCTGAAAACAATAATTCAGAATAAAGTAAATGCTGATCTATTTAGAAGCAATCCATCAAGATATTATAACAAGCTTGACACGATTCGCATGGCGTAACAAGTGTTGTTGTAGCTATCATCAGTTTTGAATAAAAGTTTTGTGTATACTTTCGACAGTGCTCAGGATAATTTGTGCAGAGTTTTAAAATTGCTAAGAGCGATAGAAGTTTTAGTAACACTTGTCAAGAACTGCCTTGCAGCGCAATAAACGTCTTAAGAAGATTATAATATAGATCAACGACGTTCGGGTAAGAGAAGAATTAGTCTGAAGTACAGCATCCACTTTCCCTAAGCCAAGCAATAAGTATAGCAAAGTCACGTTTTTCCTTCACAGGTAATTTAAGCGACATCAGCGTATTTCTCGATATGTCAGGATAACGTCTTTGTTGTCAAAGAACAACTATCGCAATATCTACTTTAGATTATCGCCTATCCATATACTTGTCGAGAAAAATGTGAGAGAGGGAAATCTTATTAAAGTTTATTATATATAGATTTCTCTTGATAGAATTATGTTAAACTTATTCTATAAAGTGAACTTTCTCGGTAAACAACTTAGTGGTTTCGACGATATATCATCCACTTAACGATGTTATTTAAATGGCAATTTCTACCCTTCATGCCACTCTAAAATTATCTTTTCGGTCGAATTCTAAAAGCTTTTTTGACTTGGCTTTAGGAAATTTAAAAGTTAATTTTAGTTTTTTTTTTTCGAATTATCGCGTACCTTTTAAATATTTATATCCTCGACGGAATTTATTTGCGTATTATCGCTAGCTAGAGAACGTCGAAGCGGAAATACGTAAATATTAACCAATTACAGGCAACAAAACAATATCGACCAATTAGGACGTTTAATAAAATAGGTTAAACTCCGCCTTAAAAAAAAAATTATTAATTAACTTATGACACGCGACCAATAAATTTCGAGTATTTTATAACACGAGACAAGAGAAAATAAATAACCCCGCCCAACGTCATCCGCTACTCATTAACTTTTTAAATAAACGTAAATTATTAATTAGAGTAAGTAATCACGCTTGGTTTGCTAAATATTTCGAAAAAGTTAGTAGATGAGAATGATTACGCTGGTTGTTGATGAAGTTATATCAGGTTTATATGCAAATTTGGACAGTTTTGTAACTACCACTTGAAACTTAATACCTGCAATTAAAGAAATCATTGAAGCTTTTAATGACGACCTACATATTCAAAAGATGGTTTCTGTCTTTCCATAAACATCATTTTGTCGATATCCGATATTTTTTCTTTATCTTTTTGGATAATCTTATTCACTAGATTAGAAATAGCTCATTAGTTTCAATAAAAATAAATAGTAGAATTTTTTATAAAATATAAAAGACTTGATAGAAATCTGTTCATTAAATTTTATATATAATCATCCCAATGTTGAATATAATCCAAAAAATTGTAACCATCGAACATTTCTTTTTAAAAATAAAAAGAAATGTTCGATGGTTATAATTTTTTGGGATATATTCAACATTATTAATTAACAAAAGTAGTTTTGAATTCGTGTAAATTTTAAAACTGACGTTAAAGTTTTAATTTTGGTAAGTAAGTAAAGTAACTAATTTTGGTCTGGAAACATAAAAAACTTAAAAAAAAAAATATAATAATAATTTTGTAAGTATTGAAATAATCGAAACAAAATAATTTCCGAGATGAAGAGTTAAAGAAAAGTATCTTGGTATGTTTTTCGAAAATTGAAGTTCCTGTTTTCATTGGCATATATTTAAAAATAGCAAAATTGGACTTTACCCGTTCGCGCCTGACATATGAATCCTTTTTATCAAAACCTCTTATTGTTAGTATGAAGCCTCCTCCGGCGATAGTGATGGAATAACAAGGCCATCTGCTCTTCTTTAAGCATCCCTCGGGTATTCAGTTTGAAGTTTTTTTCATTAATTATATGCTTCATCTTAATGAAAATTACGCGAAAAATTTTGTTAAATTTTTTGTTTATTATTATTTTTTTTTTTTTTGTCAATTAAAACTTAAGAGTTAAGTGAAAAACACTGCAAATACCGATTTTTTTCCTATTTTTGAAAAATGGAAAAACATTGTAAATATTCATTTTTTTCCTATTTTTCAAATTTCAAATTGGGAATTTGAAAAATAGGAAAAATGGATATTTTAATGTTTTTCCATTTTTCAATACCATCATAAATGAGCCATGTTTATCCGTTGCCAATGTTTTTCCATTTCATAAACGAGCTATGTTTATCCATTGCCTATGTTTATGCCAATGTTTTATCATAAACGAGTCATGTTTATGCCAATGTTTTATCATAAACGAATCATGTTTATGCCAATGTTTTAATCATAAACGAGACATGTTTATACCAATGATTTTCCATTTCAAAAATGAGACATGTTTATACCAATGTTTTTCCATTTCATAAGCGAGCCATGTTTATGCCAATGTTTTAATCATAAACGAGATATGTTTACGCCAATGTTTTTTCATTTTGCAACGCCATCATAAACGAGCTTTCCTACGTTTAAAAACACTTAAAAACATTTTTACTAATACATAACTTTTGACAACATTTCTAATAGCAAAACCAAAAATATATTTGATACGGATTTATTGTTACAAACAGGGAAACTTTCGTTAGACTTATTTTATACGTTTTTTTCCTTGCTAATTTGCAAAGGTAGCTTGCTAATTTACATAGATATGCCTACTTATATGACTTTCATGCAATAAAACTTAAGCAGACTACGAAAAGCTGTTTTCGGAAGGGTATTAAATAATGCGTATCACTATTAGGTAACATGGCGAGTATATTATGTAGTTTAATTATATAATAATTAATCATAAAAACGCATTTATTTCCTCGCATTTCTAGCGAAATTTTAAGTGCAGAATCCATTATAAGCTCTCTTGGACACAACAGAACATTAGTTGGTATTCATCCGGAATTAAAATGCAGTAGTTAACAGTTACAGCGATCGGTTGCGAGTCTAAATTGGATGTTCGTCAGCAGAGCTTAATTATGTTTAATTAATTGATACATACTCGACAACTGCGTTACTTTACAGATTTACTCTAGCAATAACAGATTAAAAGACATTAAAGAAATTCTAAATGTCACCACTAATTAAACTGCATTAAATGGATTCTGCTTTAAATGAAACCTTTCAGATCTGGTATTCATCGGGATGATAAATCTTTTAATTGATAAAAAAATATATATCTGAATTCGATTTTTGGATTCTAATCGAGCTAAAAATTCAGTTAGTAGTTTTCATTTTTAATGTTAGAAAGCGAAAAAAAAATGTGCAAGAAGTAGTTGCGGAAAATTTTAAATATTTAACATTTGACCAAATATTATTACTGAATATTTGATGAAGTAATGAATACGATATGCAAAAGACGATGAAAAATATTTTAAAACACGTAAAACCGTAATTATCCGAAAATTCTTTAATATGAAAATAATTAAATTATCAATGAAAGTGTTTGGCGTATTAATATAAGCAATTAAAAACTACTGATTTAAAATCTATTGCATTTGTAGAGATATTCACGTCCATAGAAGAAGTAGAAGTAGAATGTAGTATTAGTAGAAAAAGAAGTAGAAGAAGTACTAGTAATAGAAGAACTAGAAGAAGTACTAATAGTAGAAGAACTAGAAGAAGTATTAATAGTAGAACTAAAAAAAGTATTAGTAGAAGAAAAAGTAGAAGAAATATTAGTAGAAGAAGAAATAGAAGAAGTATTAGTATTAGAAGAACTAGAAGTATTAGTAGAAGAAGAAGTAGAAGGAATATTAGTAGAAGAAGAAGTTGAAAAAATATTAGTAGAAGAAGAAATAGAAGAAGTATTAGAAGTAAAAGAACTAGAAAAAGTATTAGTAGTATAAGAACTATAAGTATTAGTAAAAAAGTAGAAGAAATATTAGTAGAAGAAGTAGAAGTATTAGTAGTAGAAGAATTAGAAGAAATAGAAGAGATTTTCACGTGAGTAACGTTAAATATATTCTATCAATATGGATTATTTTCATTCAGTTTCTCGAAATAAATATAAATATATAAAAATATTTACAACCTCTTCCTCTTCCTACAATATAAACTTTGTATCCTAAATTAACATAATAGCATTATCTGGTATTGACATGATTAGTAGAACTTGTAACCTTTGTTCATGATAATTATTGCTAGCAGCAGAGCTTGTCTAGCATTATCAATAATGACAGAACTATTTCATTTATTCAAACTTCTAGAATCTAAAAGTTTCATTCCAGAATTCTTCTTTTAAATTGGTTTTTTTTTTCATTTTTCTTCGCTTCATAACTTCAATTATGTCTCTCTTCCTACTCTTTTCGTTCTGTGTTTCTTGTTTTTTTTTTTTTTTGTCTTAATGAGACGTTATTTCGCCATATCTTTTAACTCTAGAAATTCATTACTCCTTCTTTATTGTTATTCTATAAAAAATCGTTTAACTAGAATTCCGCAATCTTCTATTTAATTCAGAGATGCTACTCTGAAGTTTGTTTCTTTTGCAAGCTATACAGTATTTCTCTCTCTCTCTCTCTTTTAATTAATTAAATCCTGGAATAGAAAAATCACGCTTTATAGTTGGATACTTTTTTTATTTTCTATTATTTCTTCAAAATAAACACGATGCTTCAAATCTCTCATCCGTATAAACAGTCGAGTGTAAGTGTGTGTATGTGTGTGTGTATATATATATGCAGTATATATGAAAACTTTTTAAAAGAATTCATGCGATAATATTTTTTGAGAGAAAAGACAATAATTAAATTGTATTACTTAGCATCAACATTTAATTAATTATTTGCTCATTATCGACGGAAAAAAATCCTTTAATCAAATTAAGAAATAATTAGAAAAGAAACAAATTTGTTAACAGATAAATAACTTTTTCACTTGTATATTTGTGTCATTTTTATTATTTAACTAATACCAATAATGAATTTTTCACTTTTTTTTTTTTTTTGTTGTTGAACAATAAATTATAAAATTTTGTAATATTTATATTCTATAAATTTATGTAGAATATAAATATTTATTTTCTATTGTATATCTTTTTTTATCTGTTCTTTTCGTTTTAATACCTTTATTTCAACAATACTATTGTATCAGTTTCTTATCTTTTACCTCGACAATACCATTGTATCAATTTCTTACTTCTACTTCAACAAAATAAATACAGTATTGTATCAGTTTCGTAACTTTAACAATACTATTGTGTCAATTTCTTATTTTTGCTTTTAATAATATTTTAACAATGCAGTACAGTGGGTGATCGGTTAACGAACAGTTAGGATTACGAACAAATCGGATAACGAACAATTTCGCGAGAGATTTTTATGTTCGGATAACGAACACCTCACAGAACAAACTATGGAATCCGCTGACTGACAGATGACAGGCTTAGGCCTTGAGCGTTCGGGTAAAGATGGAGAACAATGGATTTTTTCCCGATTAAAATGAACTCGGAGACAACTTAAAACAAATTAAAGATTTATTAAAGGAGATAAGAGAGAGTTTTTACAATTTTTTGGTCTTAGAATGGCAAAAGCCAAGTTGAGGTCAATAGGTTTGGGGATCTCTATAACAGCAATGTTATTAATAACTTCCGGGAAAAAACGACATTGGACAGATTCTTTAACGCCCCACAAACGGAAAATAAACAGGATAGATGAAAATGCAAGACCGATAGAAAAAATTTGGATAGAAAAAATTCAAATTTG
>WUQG02411317.1:0-16205 GCA_011317285.2 Androctonus mauritanicus
GAAAATTTGAACGTTAGACAGAGGATAACGTTAGATCGAAAAACGTTAGACTGAAACATTTTAATGTTATTTTCCCCAATTTTTTGCCGGGACCGGAGAAAAAGAATGTTAGATCGAGGAAAACGTTAGATCGAAGTTTTACTGTATATAAAATTTACATATAATTTTTTTTATCTTATGAATATAGAAAAGTGAGCAAATGAATGCTTCCACTATTCATTGTCAATTATAGGCAATAGTCATTATTTTTCTGACAGACTGATAGGCATAATTCTCTTTAAAATTTACTTTTCTATAATTCTCTTGCCATCCTGAAGAACTATATACATTGTAGAGCCATCAAATTTTAGAAGACCAGAATTATTATCCGAAATGCATTTATTAATTTTGAGATTCCTGTATGAGTCTCATACAGGAATCCTGACTTCTGTTCGAAACATAAAAAATATTTAAATTATTTTTGCATACAATCAAAATAATGATGTTTATCTATAATGATTCATATTATATTGTATTATATAGTTAATTTACTAATAGTGAATTCTCCGATATCTGATACCTTTGAGATTAAAAAATGCTGGATTTTAAATTGTACCATATTCTAAAGAAATATAAGGCATGAATCATCAGGAAAAATGCTGAAGAGATTAAAAAAAAAGATGTAAGTAGATGAACAGAAAAATACTTCTACACTAATCTATTTGATGATAAATATATTTCATTATATCGGATCATTCTCAAAAGTAATGTTGTTAACATTAAGTTTTGGAAGGATATAAAAGATAAATCACTTGCTAATTTAATCAAGTATATATTCTCCATTTGAATCAATAACACGCTTCCAACGTTGTGAAAGTTTTGAAAATTCGCATTTAGACAAGCTGAGACATGTTTGAACAAGTACAGTATGAAAATGACATTATTTTTGGAATGACCGGATAGACTAAATACACTGAAGGACAAAAGTTAAGTTATAAATTATTTTTTCTATTTTTTAATATTTAAAATATGAAAATCTGAAGTGGTCATAAAGAAAAATTTAAAGCATGTTGAGTACATATTTACACTATCGATAGTTGTACTGCCAGATCATTTGAAAGAATTTTATTTTACAATACTGTCATATATAATTCCTTTTTTTTGCATATTTATATCCGTCAGACAGCAAAGTATCTCAAGAACAAAATATAGAAAAAACAATTCAAATTTTAGACCATCCTGTACGACTATACTTATGCTAGTGTTTTGAGAATGAAGTACTCGGCAGTGCAAAGCAGAATGTATGTAATCGACCTAATGCATATATAGACCTATATATAGCAACTTAATTAAAGAAGCAGATAAAGTACCACCAGATCCAGTTTTAAATTTACTACAAAAATAAAACTGGATCTTATAACAGAAATTATGCATGAAAAGAAAAACTACCAATATCATATGATCCTGTTTCACTAGTAGTTTTATTTTTGTGGATTTATACGAGAGATAAGTAAATATTCATAATAATTGTTATTTTTTAAAATCGTATTTATATTTTAATAAAATTTCAACATTTTATGCATTGATCAGTAATAAGATGATAATTAATACAATACTATAATATATTAATCAGCATCTTACTTTTTATGACGTAAATCATCAGGATAACTAGTATTCTAGATTATTGTAATTAAATTTATATTAATAGTATTTTCTAAATTTGTGCATTAATTTTTAAGGAATAAGGAAATATATACAAGACAAAAAAAGAATTTAATCTAGTTTCCGGATAGAATATAGTTTAACTGAAACAATGAAGGAAAAAAAAACGGATAAAATTAAAGAATTGTTATTATATTAGAAAAACAGCATTTGAAAATTGTGTAATATTGTTTTTATACAATTAAAAAACAATATTACACAATTCCATCAATATTTCCATCAATAATTCGATTTTTCGGATTCCAAGATGGTTACAACTTTTCTCTCTTCATGGTTTATGCTATAAACTACTTATCTTTTTTAAATACTTATATGAAAATCATTGATAATGAGATCGTATTTTTTATATTTTACATTTAGGATAGTCGTTAAGAGAAGAGAGCCAAACAAACAGCCATCTCTTCCTTAAGATTTTATGATATTCCTTAATCCTATGTAGATTTTTTATTTTTATCCAGCGAAAATCGACTTAACAATAAATTTAATTTTTACATTTTTTAGCTTATATTTTTAAATATTTCGACTTATTCAATTTTATATATATATATATATATATATAAAGAATAAAATGTATAATTATTAAAAATGAAACTTAAGAAGAAAGGCACCATTTAAAATCATTCTAGCTTGAATAAATGCGTCATCTCTCTCCTGAATTACGTTTCTGTTTTTATTATGGCAGTAAATATGTCAAAATATTAAACTATTATAATAAATTTATAATTGTTTATTATTATTATTATTTTAGAATGTATTAATATTATAATTTATTCAAAATTTTGCTGATGAGACTCCTTTGGACACGATTCAATAACACGTTTCCATTGACATGCATGCACTCTAGTTCATTTTATTGTGTAATTATTTTCAGTACATGTTTGATACGATGTTTTAAAGTTTTTTTATATTTTTGAATTGTTTTCTATTGCAATAAATATTTACTTCTCTTCGTCTACTTAAAAACCAAACAGTAAAACGTGATATTAAATCAAAGCATCACTAGCATATATCACTTATTAGCATACAGTCAAGGCAGACATGTTTAGATTATTTTGTAGGCTCACATTTATAAATATTCTGTAACTAAAAGTGTGTTAACGACTTTATGTATTGATATAAAAATGCTCTAATTAAGTTTATGCCATTTATTAAACATCTACTCTGATATCTGTTCAAAGTATCTTCTAAAATACTGTACCTATAGATGGTATAGATGGCCACAGAAAATGCATTACAGATCATTTTTATGCGAAGAAAAATAATATTTTATCTTATTAAACTAAAAATTTCGATATTATTTTTTCATATTTAAATTATCTTATCGTGTAAGTCGACATGCTACATGATTCATATAGCATATCGTTCCAGTTTCTCTATCGCATAACATGATCCTGCGGTTATGGTTCAAATTTCTTTTTATTTTTAGTTGAATAAATTATTAAAATAAAGAAAGCGAGCAATTAATTTACTTATTTTAAAAGGAAGAAGTTAAAAAACTTATTTATTTTTTATTTTTTAATTTTATCAACATTTTTTAAAAATTTTATCAAGTTTTTTATCTGTCAACATTTTTCTAGAGCAGATTTTCTAGAACAGATGAGTGTAGTATATGGTTGAAAATAAAAACTTAATATTAACTTTTAAGTAATGATATTTTTGATTAATTTCAGCCAAATTTCAATTTTATTCAGTAAAAAACAGAGAAAAGCTAGAAAATTTGTGAAGCATTAAACCTCAATTATTTTGTTTAAAAATTTCTTTCGTTAAAAAAAAAATAAAAAAATTTTTTGCGATAATTACGTTAAATGTTTTTTGAAGTATGTTGTGCCCATCACTAATGTGTATAATTAATTAAGGAAAATGAGAAAACAATAATTACAAAACAGTGTACAGTAACCATCCCTTTTTTTCCTACCTTTCGAGAATAATTTGCATAATGATCAATGCACGAACAAAACGGTTTCTAACCTGCACTTGATTTTTCTTTATGTCCCAATTTCGAACAATTCCTGTCCCAATTTTGTTTTGTTCTTAATCTAGAAGTCATTTATATTATAATATTACTAGAAGTTTCATTGAAATCGGATCATTTCTATCATTCATAGCTTCGAGACATGTGCCTACTTACAACAGTCAATGCTATCTATAAGGTAAGTTCTTGACCTACATAAAACCACCATATTAAAGTTTCATTGACTTCTATTAGTTTACGAGTTAATTTTTCTCACTTCATTTCGCAAAAGGTATCGCTCAGCACGGACTCGTAAATGAGCTGACGTTTCGATAACATCAGCATTTGGTACGCATTTTAGTCCGATTAATCAGGTAAATTTTTAAATTATTTAAAGAAAATATTGTTAAAATTTATATATATATATAAAATAGCACAATTTTATGAAATTTTTATAAATAGAATACATATTTTTAAGTATAGTAATTTAAAAAATACATATATACGTAATAACAAAGTCTACAAGGAACTGTTGTAAAATTTTCGAATTTTTTAAATTACTTGTTTCAAAACATCGTAAAAATAACTTAAATTTGAATTTTTCTTTGTTATTCAAGAAATTCGAAATAGTTTTACTATTAAAACACAAAATTTTCTATGCTAAAGTAGAAAATGTTGCACGTTTTTACGTGGATAAAGACATATGAAAATTAAATTAAAAATTGTATGTGGATAGAATATTAATTGGAGAACTTAAATATATGGAAAGAACAGGTAAATCTTTCCAGGAAATCAAAAAATTGAAGAGGAAGTCGATTGTCGTTACGATAATTCTTTTATAATCCACAAAAATAAAAATAAAAAATAGCGACTCTCTGATTGAAACAAAGAGGATTCAATAATGCAATGACATGGAACGGAAATTATGCAGAACTAGTTTAGATGCATTGTCCCCTTTGGTACAGTAATTTGTCGCGTACGTTGTTGTAAACAATATGCACTTTTGTTTAAATTATATTTTTGGTGTTGAATAGTTATTGTCGAGTGAGTACGATTTTGTTACTTATTCCGGGTTGGAAGTTTGGAATTATTTAAATATGACGTGAATTAAATCGGATGTATGCCAATGCTAAATTGTCAGACTGATGACAAATTTGGGTTTTATAAAAATAAATTATAAACAACTTCGAAGTTTTTTTTTTATATATATAGATTTTGTCACATGGAGAGATGAAATTCTGTTATAATTTTGATGAAATATTAGATTATTAATTAATGCTTATTAAAATAAATCAATATTCAAATATTTCTTTAAATAATTTGTGAATTTTATAAAATTATTTCATAAAATAATAATTTTTAATGTATTTTAAATGCAGGAGGCGTAACCGTCGCAAAAACATGGCGACCACTATAATGACAGCTAAAGTTGCCAATCTTAATTTTTTCAAAATGGAAATAGATTATTCATAAAAAGATAATTATCAATATGCAGAATCTTAAGTTAATTTTAATTTAGTTGATTAATATAGATTATTAAATAATCGAGTATAAGTAATTATGTTGTAACTTTTCAGTTTATCACTAGAAAGATTAGGATTTTATTCCTGAAACTGAATTTTCATTTTCAGATCGATTTTCTTCATGATCGACATCAGAAAAGTTACAATTAAAAAACAATAATAATAAAGCAGTCGTCGTTACAGTTGACATGTTAATGGTAATAACGAGACTTCATCCAGTTCATTCACTTAGAAACCAGAATTAGAATTTTATTTGATCCAGCGAGTTTTTGCCCAGAGGCATTACGAAATTAACTTAAAGAATACTGCCAGAAAAATGATAAATTTAATACTTGAGTACATTTTCATAAAATATTATTTACTTTTCCTGTAATGATGGTAATTTGGATACGTAAAGAGTTTAATCCTGGACAGTGATATATGATGTTAGTCTGAGGAAAACAAGGGACCAATAAAAAGAAACACGAGGAAACACGTTTATTTTCGGTTAAAATTATTATGTTAACTATCTACTTCAGTTTTACTTTTGAGACTTTTCGATTTATTTCGAACTCTTAAATCGAAAAAAAAACAAAAATGTAAATTCTTTCCTTAACTGTCAATCCTAGAGGAAAAAATAATTGTATAAAATGTTTTTTCTTTCTTAATGATTTTTCTTCAATTCCGATGGATTTACGGATTTCCTTAGTTTTTAATTCTATTTTTTCCCATTCCGTTAATAAGAGATAAGAGACAATAGAGATGTCATCCATCAAAACTGAAAAAAAACAAATTATATTTTAAAGCGTCGATATTTTTGCACATATTTGTCATATATGAATAATAGTGTATTCATTTAAGACTTTTTTATATGTCATTTTTGAAAAAATTTCCTATTGAATTAATTTTATCCGTCTGTAAGATATCTTCAGAAGCAAACATCATACATTAATCAAATTTTAAGATACTGTATCGTTATTTCTTATTATGCAAGCATATACTTATAAATTTTAAGAGCGCAGTATGGCGTCTGTTCAAAACATGTTGAGCAATCATCAGTTGCCAGATGCACACTGGAGAATCCTGGATCGAATCCGGATTCTGTAGTTTCAGATATTTCAAAAAAGGGTTTGATACCGGTTATTGATTCCAATCATTGATATATCAGTTAACTTTCCTGCAAGAATAAATGGCCATCAGTTGAATGGCTGTGTGGAAGTATGCTACGCTTCCATCTTGGATGATACAGGTTCAATTCACAGTTTCTTTATCTCCAGATTTTTACAGGGGAGGTCTAGGCCTGGCTCATTAAATCTGTTCTCCAGCTGATGGTTGATTATTATCATGTATGTGGCAAATCTTAGAGAGTTCTGGCCGCTTAGTATACAACAATATGGAAAGCGGCGTAAAACCTAGGACAAAGATTAAATGATCTAATTCTTGATATATCAGCAACAGGCTTTGAAATAATCCCAACGTTTAATATCAAACAAGATTTTGGATATTACTGTTGTCTTAATGTAGTCTCATTACAAAAAAGTGACAACTAAACTATATATGCAATAGTAGTAAAGGCTGAAATAATTTATGAAATTTTAAAAATTCTGCATACTTAAAAACTCTCACAAGAAAGATTTTTATCCCCTTCAGAAATAGTTTTGTTTTGTAAAAAATGATTACAACTTTACTAAGTCTAATTAATATTAGCAAATGATCTACAATATTTACAAATATATAAATACAGGTAATCCCTCCTATAACACGTTCTCCTACAACACGGTTTCCCTCCAATACGATTTGAAAATTATAGAAACCCTCATATAACATGATACTTCTACAACACGGTTTTTACTTAACAGAAAATTACGTTTACTCTCTTACAACACAAAACATTTTTATTAATTTTTTAAATCCATATTAGGGATACACAATACACAGACAAAATGCAATGATTGGTAAATAGTTTGCTAAAATTAGTCATAAATGCAATTTCGCTAGTTTGCCGTGAAAGGACGACACGTAGTCTATTTTCGATTTCGATTTAAATTGAATTAATTTTGAGATTGCGTTAAATTGTCTCCATTTGAGTATTTTGTCTTCCAAACGTACAGTTCTTGGATTAAAAAAAAAATAATAATAATAATAAGTTTCTATTCTTCATTAGAGGAAAATGAAATAAAAAAAAAATACATTTTTATTCATAAATTTTTGAATGTGTATTAAAGAACGATAGTTTTGTAGCGGTTTGATAAAGAAATCAGATGCTTCCAATTGATTATTATGTAAAATTAAACAAACGATTCTGACTATTAAATTTTTAACTATAACATAGTAAATTTATATAATTTAATTACATTAACATACAATTTAATTAATGAATGTTATATGAATGTATACTTTTTTCTTTCCTTTTTGATGCATATTGTTTTTTTTTTTTAGTCTTACGTATATATTTTTTCTTTCTTTATATTTCGTGTTATTAATATTCTTAATAAAAATTAAGTTTCTTATGTAGAATTAAAGAAAGTTATTTAATTTTCATTCGGTTTGGAACGTATCTCTCCTTTTTTGTATTGCTCTGGGTCTTATATAACACGGTTTCACACAACACGCTGTTTTTCAGGAATCTATCTATCGTGTTATAGGAGGGATAACTGTATAATATGATTTCACCAATTAAAGCTTTATATACATTTATATTTTTAAAAATACCATTAACGTCACAAATATGTTTTTTTTTTTTTTCCTGAAGAGCGTTTAAATTCATTAGAAAATATTGATTTTATTCAAAATTATTCGGAAAATTCGAATTTTCTTATTCATTATCATCAAGAAGAGTGAATAAAATATTGAATATATTATTTTATTAACTTCGCTTATCATAATTATGACTATTAAACGAGATTTTTGTTTACTCTTCTCCAATCTAAAACTTATTTTTGCAGTATGATCTATTAGAAAAAACTGCAAAAAAACCTTCAATATTGGTTTATTATTAGTTATACCAGTATGTATATGTATATAAGGATTACTCTTCTCGAATTAAATATCTTATCATTTATATTAAAATATCTTTCAAAATTTATTTGAAAAAGGTGTTTTTTATTATCTAATCAAAAACCTCAACTATAGAAACCTTTAAACATTTATAAATTGATTTTACGTGTCTATTAATTGTGTAACTTCCGTTGCATTATTACTTTTCCTATTTTGATAACAATCTCGTCTACAGCAATCTAATGAACACTGCATAATTTTTCTTTTTTAATGATTTTAATTGTTTCAAAGGGAAATTTGTTTGGCAGTAGTTACCACTTCGTTAATTTACTTCTAATATATTTTTTATATATTTTTCCTCCATCATCTACTATCATTACGTTCTTAAATCATGTGAATTTGCTCTGTTTTTTTTTTTTTTTTTTGTACTCTCTTCGCTCGGTAATTGTCGCTAAAACCAGACAATAGAGAAAGAATGTGTTATACAAAAAGACATTTTACTGAGTAGTCGACAACTTGATTGACGCTATTATTTCCTTTATTTGTTCATCTGCATTCCCTTTACATTTACGAAAGTATAATCGACTTATACGTATGGAATTTATGTATTTTTTAACACAGTTAATTAACTTGTTAAACATGTAAAATTTTCTTCCACATCTTTATTTAGACATTTGAAGTTGTAAAAAGTAATAAAATCTCTTTCCTTGTATTTTTATGAGACTATTCACATTAAATACTCTCTTATCAGCTGTAAAATTTTGCAAGAAATAGTTTGAATAAGTTAAAAGTGCTTTAACAACTAAAATATTTATAATAAAAGAATAAATTTTATATATGATAAAATACTAAATAACTCAGTATCCCGATAATTAATTGATATTAAATTTTTAAAAGTGATAATTTTTAGGGGCTGCAGTTCTATTTTAAAAACATTCCTTGTTAATTGTATTTCTACATATCCTCTGTTATTGTTTCTCACGAGAATAATAGTTGGCACACATTTGTCGTTGTCTATTGAAAGATCATTTTTTGTTTCTCTATACGTTGATAATGATTTCGTTAGATCAGTTCAGTTTTCTCAACTTAATTTGTAACGGAGACTAACAACTTTAACAGTACATTATGAACCGGTTATACACAAGAACGATTCTGTGAACTTGTATAGCACAGTACGCGGAGACAAGCACGGATCCGTTCCCTATGGCCTCGCCAGTTTTTTAAAAATAACAATTACTGTAGTTCAACAATTCGATATTGACTTTTGATGTCCGAAGTCTTTTTTTTTTTTTTTTTTTTTTTTTATTTATTTGTCTTTTCTCGTTCGTTTATTTGAAATCTGTTTTACTGATAGCTTTTTGAAATCGAGATGTTATCGCAGTAACGTGTTCGCGTTTATATAAGTATGGAAACGGAAACTCGGTGCGGTTATGCTGATTAAATTATACTTATTTCGTAATAAAATTTCTTACTGTTTTTTGTGAATATTTTTATGAAAATCGGATGAAAGTAATCTACATAAATTTTTAAATTTTCTAAGAGAGATTCATTATACGAAGCCAAGGAAGATTCCCACATTATCCAAGAAAATCGTAGATGTTACCATATATCAGCGGATTTTAAGATTAGTAAACCGCTATTTGATTGTCTTCTAAAATCTAGAAAATGCGTTCCTTTTTTAATTTTATAGGAGAATTTATTGATTTTGCCTTTCGGAATATATACTGGTTTGGTTATAGTACGTTTGGTATGATATCGTTGCATAATATCCTCTTATGAATAAAAGATTATCCATAAACTAACCAGTAAGTCACGCTATAAGGGGAGAGAAAAGATAATAGATTTGTAACGAAAAATGACGTAAGGGAGAGAAGCTGTCATGCAAATTGTGACGCCACTCTGTAATAATGATTAATTTTACGTTTCTATAATTAATTTTTTTTTATAAAATATAAAATTTTTATGCTTAATTGTTCAAAAATGAAGACTGTATAACGTGCCATATTTAGAGATACATTTGTCATGTACGTTTTTCAATATACATATTTAATTTAAGACTTTTATATCCAGTTGTTTGAAGATTTATTTGGAAGTTAAAGAATAAATAAGTACCTGTGTGAAATAATTCCTATTGCTTACAATTTTATGTATTTTTCTTATTTTTAAGTAAAATATGAGGAAAAATCGAAAGAGAAGGGGGTTTTCGAATTTGTAATGCCATTTTCGGAGGGATCAAGCTTGGTATGTTAAAAATGATGAAGGGAGGTGATCAGAGAGTATTCGAAATAGCGTGACGTAGTTTATGAATGCTCGCTAATGAAATAATTTGTTATTTGCATTAAAATAATGCAATCTCTTCATCATTATTATCAACAAGATTATAATTGTTAACAGCATTCGGAAATGATCGGCGACTAGCATTAACATGTGAATGCCTCTTCAAGTCAATACATATCTTTCTAACGATTTCTCATAAGTGATAAGAACAGCAGCACCGATTTTAACTTTTATCACGGGGTAGAACAAGTATTAATAGATTCAGATAGAGAGGAACCATCAAAACAATTTGATCTAAGCTCTAGAGATATAAGGGCTTCAAAATTTAACGTTATATATATTAACATGATAAACAAAAAGAAAAAATTTGCATGGAAGTGACTGGTCTGGGCTTCCTTTCACTTCTAAATTCTTAAATATTCAAATGTTTATATACTGTTTTAAGAAAAATTATACAAAACTAAATGATTAATTTAATAAAGATTGCAATGAGAAGAAAAACTGATAATAGTTTTTTTTATAAACAAAGTATGAACTGTATGTATGTAAAAAATATTAAATGATAATTAGTTTACATTTTTAAATTATAGAACGGCACGGATGCGAAAAATTCTTTTCATTCTCGTGCCATTCTGTAATAGTGTCCCCGTGGAGATGACACTTATGTGTAAAAACCTATAATAGGAGTATTTTTCGTACAATAGAGCTTATGTCACAAGAATCTATTATACAAGTCTTATCAGCAGGCAGCATTCTTGAACTGCAAGAAATCTTGTTATTGAACCGGCTTTGTTTATAACGCTGTGACAGAAAGACATTACTGTTTATTCTCAAATTTGCTTTCAAGTTCATCGGATATCGATTTTTCTAGATCGATAAATAATCAGCAAAATCTAAAACTGTCTTCCAAACGATGTCCTTCTCTTGAGATACAGAATCTCACCGAGAATTATAATGATATTCGCATCGATTTTCAATGCGTTATCGAACAGAATCGCTCGTGTTTACTGCTTTTTCTCGGTTGATAACTGATTAACAAAGCAATTTACTATCTCCATCTGAGCGTATAAGTTTCTGAGAGAACTTCAGTTTTGTTTATCTTGACGAGAATGGATCGATCATCCGTGACCAACGATAATCTATCTAACTTCGGTTATAATTGAAGAGATACAAATTAATTTAAAAATGCTATCATTATAGATAATTTTACTTTCTCAAGACGATACTACTATTGTTTATTGTTACAACAATTATCCGCTAGTAAACATCTCTTATCTTAAAGTAAACAAACTCCTCTACCATAACCACGAAAGCTACTACTAAAACGGAAATTTACTATATTTTAATACGGAAATTTAGTATAAAAATCACCGTTTATACGCGTAACTGTGTCAAATTCCATCAAAACTGGATAGATACCATTGAAGAAGGAAAATGTATACATATATATATATATATCCTTGAAGCAAATTCTGCTGAGTACAGCACAGGATATATAATTTGTCTAGCTGTAAAAATTATTATTTATTTTTAGAATACATCAATTGATATAGCATACAAAATATGTAAATCGAGTAGACTTTTTTAATATATTCAAAGGGAAAATATATAGTATATATAATCTATAGATTACTCGATACGAAATCTAATCAAGTTGATCTATTAATATAACGTGTAATCTAGCACATCTGAGAAGTTACGATGCTATCAATAATCATTCTCAAAACTTATATCGGTGCATCACCTTCAATTTTTCGTAATTTTTTAGACTTAAAATCATACGAGAAGTAACATAAAAGTCTTTTTCTTACGAAAATTTGAGTATATAGCATTAATTTATCGTTTTAAATGTGCTTCGTTCATTTATATTTATATAGTAACTGCCGAGAACCGTTTGTAATGTCTACATTGAAATATAATAACAAGCAATACAAAGGTTCAGAACGGCAGGGAATAAAGTTACAATAAATGTTTCCTGTAACTTTTGTAAAACGATTTCCGCTTGGGAAAAATCCTACTACCTAAAAAATATTTTTATGGTTAACACAGTTGTATATTAGTCGATACATGAGTTGTTATCGAAAACATTAGCAGTATCGGAAGCGTTATTAATTTATTATTTCGTGCCATTTAAAACTGCAAAAAAAATCAGTAAAACTAATTAGAAAGCTAGCATTTCGTTTAATTATAAAGTGAAAAAAAAATAGAGAAAAAAAATGTCGCACTGGTGGAGATATGCAACATTTTTATAACGAGTTTTCAAGCTAGATTCTTCTGCGATTAATTCGATATTAATTTATATATATTTCGCAATTTGTCTGTCATTTTAAAATATAGAATTTACGTCGTTAACAATAAAATTTTCATTAAAAAAACAAAAATCATTCTAGGGGATTTACTGGATATGAATCACCGCCGGCTACGATGTAATTATATGAAACGGAAATGATGATTGGCTGAACGGATGGTGACGACACCGATGACATCATTAACCCGTAAACAAGCACAACATGTCTTCCGCTGGGATCGAACGCAATGATATTTGCGACTGATTAAATTATGGAAAAATCTATAGATTTTAATGTCGAAGATGTTTACGATTTGGCAGCCGATATCGGAAAGGAATTCGAGATCATCATCGATGGATACGGTGTAGATTTAGTCACTAATTTAATGACGAAAGTGATATATGCTTTGGAACATTTGGAAACTAGCACTTTAGTTAAAGAAAAATTAGAAAGTGATCTAAGTGATTTAAGGACGACAATTGCACAGTTGGAATATGAAAAACTTGAAAAAGCTGAGTTCAGGCATAAATTTGATCAGGTATGCATATCATTTAAACATATTACTTTATTAAAATTATTTATTTAGTATTCTTTTTATTAAAATTACCATTTGATATATTAAGTATTACTGTTCCTTATGTTATTTAGGAATTTGCATGTATTCTGTCTCTTATTATCATTTTTTCAGCTTAAAACTAAGAAAGTTTAACTCAAATTGAAAATAAAAGTAACATTCATCACAAAACTTTATTTAATCTTGAATTAATCGTCCACTGTTATCAGTTATTTAAATATAGCAATTTTTAATTATTTAAATTCTGTTAAACTTTGTTAGTTTGAACTTAATGATAAGTTTAATGCAATAATTCTATTTGCACTTATATTTGTTTTGTTTCCTTGAAGTAACTATAAGTTAAAGATTAAAAAATTTTGCAATAAAATCAAAAAATAACATCATGATCATAAACATATTGAGTTATAAGATTCAAGTTTCCTGTTTACTGTAGATTTTTGATTATTGTTATCCTTTATAAAAAATAAAATTCTTTGGGATTTGTCATAATTGTGGATAAAGTATAAACTGTAAGGATATTTTGGAAATATCATCACATTCTATAAAAATAAGATAAAATGTTGAGATTAGGTAGGCTATACAGATAAAAAGAAAAATGATGGGTTTGGTTCAAAATATTTTCTTGAAAGAAATTAGTGGGTGTAGTTTTCTAAATAAATTAATAAATAAAATTATAAAACAGTAAGCTTATGTAGATTTTTTTTTTTTTGTCTATTTGATAAAACTGTAATATTATTCACTCTTATCTTTTCAAGATAAAAGAATGTCATTTGTATAATTAAATGTTGATTGTTGGGAGGGGTTATAAAAATGTTTGCTTATTGTTTTAGTTTTCTCTGAAATTAAGTGGGAATAAAAAAAGTATGAATAGTGAAAGCATTTATAACTCCACCTTTGATTGATTGACAGATTAAATATAAGAAACTCTCTCATATTGTGTACTTCAGGTATGTTTCCTCAACACATTCCAATCCAGAAATATTCTAATAAACAGATTAATTAGGTTGTTTTTGTTCATATTTTTCCTAGTTAGATTAGATATTTTGTAATTGGGATGTATATGTATATATATACACAAGTATTATTCCATAAGTTGTGTGTGTGTTATATATATAAACTTATATTTAAGTAAATTATATTCTAGGTGTGATATAGTTGATAAAATAACTCATGATATTAAATATTATCTTGTTATGGTGTATCATTAAAATCTATAAATAGTTTGATTTACTGATGGATCAATTCAGATTGAGCATATTATTAAAAGATCTATGCAATATCTTTCTTTTTGTCCTAAATTTAAATCCTATATTTAGCCTACTTATGAGATTATCATACAAAATATTCGTCTGTTTTATCTTAATAGTTCAATTCAAACCAAATTTAGACTTTAAATTTAGTTTTGAGAATAAGTTCAAGAGAGTTTGGATAGTTATTTTTATATTGAATTTTCATTTTGAAAGATATGAATGACAATATCATGGTAAAATTAAGCACACAAGAAACTCTTAGAAGCCTTGATTTGGATAAATTATTCTTGACCTATATTTAAAATTTAAGCAGATTTTTGAAAGAAAATAATACATTTCTGTTTCATACTAAAATTTTGATCATAATACTTTTATACTTATAAAATTGAAACTTTTTATCATAAAATTATGATAGCTAGCAAACTGTTATAAAATAATTAACTAAAACTAAATTAACTAAAAGTAATTATAATCAATGGTTTATTTACCATTAATAATATGCCCAAGTTCCTAGTCTTTAGGAGCTCCAAAATTTATTTTATTTAATTTATGAACACTGGAGTCCTGAAATCTCTTAATGCTTAAGGATCTCAAAATCATAAATGCACCACTGATTATAATTACTTTTTGATGATATATTTTTTTTTAATTTCTATGAAAATTATGACATACTAATTTTACAATGAAGTATAACAGTTGTAAAAGATATTGTATTATTTGAATACTTTTATTATAATGATTAAGAATTTGTTGTTTCATGTTATAGTGCTTTCAGTTGTCCAACTAATAAAGTTATTTGTGACAGTATTCTTCATGAACAAATTACTACTATTTTTATTTAGTTATACTGGTAAACAATGGTCTTATGATAAAGGCTGAAAACATTCATGATGAAATAAAATTTGTTTTTATGTGTATTTTTGTCATGAATGAGTTAATCAATTGTTGGTTTAATAATTTTACAAAATACTAATTCTTGTCTATATCATTTCTGAATAAAATTCAATGTAATGAAAATTTCAGATATTTATAGGAAAATACATCAATAATGATGATCTAAAATCATTTATGCTATTGTAATATTCACCGAAGAAATATATATTGTATATGTATATTTATTTTTTTATATATTAGTAGATCAGCAGGTATTTCTATATGTCAAGATTTCTATGATGAATCCAAATTTCCACTAGTTTTAATAAAAATTAAATTGTGTAATTGCCTATAATTAACAATAGATATTTGAAATAAACTTACAAACACAAGACTAAAGAAATGACACAAAATGGATACTATCGATATGTAGGATCACCTGCTATAAATTTATGTATGTATAAATCACATTGACTATTCATCAGATTGATTCTGTCATGATATCAGTAGAAATGGTCATAAGTCAAAGTTTATGTATATACATTAGTCATTTAATAAGTAAACTGTTAGTATATCTTTTACATCAGGAAAGCAAATATACTTCATTTACAATATTTTGACCATATTCAAATCTTTATTAGTAATATAATTAAATTATCAAGATAAATTAATAATAAAAGTTCCAAAAAACAGCACAAAAGCAGTAGAAAAGTAGTTGTGTTATTAAATTTAGTGTTTTGCTAATTTTCTACTGCTTTTGTGCTGTTTTTTGGAACTTTTAGTATTGAAGTG
>WUQG02411328.1:0-16204 GCA_011317285.2 Androctonus mauritanicus
GTCGTCGAGATCTTGGGAAACCAAAAATTCAGAACATTCAAATTTATGGAAGCATTTCTTGATATTACAAGTATATATTTGAATAACCAAACATTGCATTATAGAGAATCATTCCTTGATATCCCAGATATGTGCTTATCAATTTTGAGAACGGTACGCCATGTCGTTTCAAAATGGCGGCCGTTCGTAATATTAAAATGTCGATATCTCTGAAACTTTTCGTCACGCTTGAATAATAATAATATCATTTGGAAGTATTTTATATATATATATCACAACAGTAGCTATATATGATTAATTTTCATATGACTGGTCGTGAAGATATCTACAAAATATAGGAAAAAATTCAAATTTTAGACAGTTTCTTTCTATTCATAATTATTTTCGAATTCTCTACGTAGTTACAAGATGGTGATCGAAATTTAAAAAATAAAACTGTATGGAATATTTGAAACTATCTTGTAGCACCAGAATGACACGAACATATTATAATTTAAAAGGTTTTTTCCCCCCTCTTCTGTAAAAATGTCTATAAACGTTACTTTCCATCGATAAAAGCTTTAAGAATATTCTTATATATTTAATGCAAAAATGTAAAAAATAAAATAAAATAAATTGCTGGTACTAGTCTATATATACGGGAGTATTCGAATTTCAAATATTTGAAAATTTTCCAGGTATTTTTAGATTTAAAACTCTGTGCTCGAAAATTCTATATTATCTGCAATCCAACTTCTTACCCCTCAAATCGGTATATAACTCAGCGATCGAATGAAAATCTTTTGGAAATAAAATTCAATTCTTTAGTCAAAAAGTTATCTGAAGATTGATGTTTCAGATATTTTAAGAATTTTTTAGTGGCCCTAGGGATGAAACGTTTAGACAGGCTCTTTTATACAATTCGTCCATATATGTGAGTGTTGTCCGAAATACGACTTTCGACATATATTTCAAAAATATTCGCAAATGAAAGAGAATATTTATATAAAAAAAAAATTTGTAAGATCGTTTTTAAAGTCTAAGCAATAATGCTAATTCGTAAAAATTCGTCTGTACGTCAAAGAAAAAGGAAAAATTCGCCAGTTTAATGTTGTTCTCTGTACGCTTGTTTACGGCATTTAAATCAATCTTTCGACTTTTTTTTTTTTGTAAATGCTTTCCATACTTGACAGTTAGCGTGAATAAAAATAATAATAATAATTGATAGAAAAATTCATATTTTATCGACGAAAAATATAGAAAATCTCCCGCACTTATAAGCCATCTAAGTAACTTAAAGATTTGCTTCTTTCTATCCGATTAGCTGTTATCGGCAGGAAAAAAAGTCGTATTGCTTTTCTGTTTCTTTCCTTAATAGAAACAAGAATAGTCAAACGATACTGCAACCACTTATATTTTAGGAAGATTGGATCCGATTTCCATTTGAGTCATAGATTTGAGTCATAATTATCCTTTCCCTCGGCTCCTAACAAGACAGAAAGGCACACGTCTTATATTTCGCATACGGCCACATGTTTTTAATGGAAAAACAGAACCATAAACGGCAGCGTATTCTTTTAACTCATTAAGTGGTTACTTTTATAATGCAACCGTGTTAATTCTTAAAAACATTCAGATAATATCATGCTGTAGCAGTTTAATGAATTTCCCTATCAGTTTCCACAAGAAAGAACGTTAAAAAAAAACCTGTAAAACTAAAACTATAAACTAGTGAAAAATTGTTTGCGTACTTCAGATGTTTATGTTCATATTAAGAGATTAAAATAATGCGAAAAAGGTATATTTAACTTGAAGCAGTTATCTCGATAGCTAGGCAATGTTTCGAAGTCTTCTTAATCGTCGTATCTAACCGTGTAACGGAATCCAAATCTTCTGTAATGTTTTTGCGAAATTGCTTTCGAAAGAAAAACACCTGTTGTAATGGAAACTGCTTCCTTTTTGGTGAAAAGATAGCTTACAATCGAATAAAACCTTTCCGTTTTTCGATTTAAAAGAAAAAAGGAAAAAAAAAGAAAAAATGTTGAGATACAACCTGTCACCTCCAATTTGGTGTAAATCATTTAATTACAGTGTGCTTCGCCAATCCGCCAGTTTAACGTTGCACATCGAACGTGGCACAGTTTCTTCGTCATTAATTTTTGCGGCTTAATAAAATGATAGAAGTGTCAAATAAGAAAGTAAATCTTAATTGCTACGAAACTTTTAGTTGCATTAAAATAATAACTTTATATATAAATTTTTATCTTCGGAATATTGGATTATTTTTGCTGTTTAGTCTGATGAAAGTCGCCAGTTTTTGTACGTCGTCATTCATCAAGATATCTCGAAAATCAAACATGGTAGACGACTTAAAATTCAAATTTTAAGGGATCAATCCATATTTTATAAGCAGGGCCGTATTTTGCCATAGGTAAAATAGTCAAATGTTTTTTGGAGGCCATTTTCATTATCATAATTCGTATTGAGAGAGAGAATTCCTGTATAGAGTGCGATAACATAAAGACAAATTTGGTACGAATTTTTTAAGTTATTTTTTATTTTTACAGTCATTACAATAATTTTAAAGGAGGAGCATATTCTACTTTTGCCTAGGGATCTAGATAAACTTTAAGATATTCCTTATACGCGGTGAATGCTTGTTTTGAAAGTATTACAAGATGGCGGCGGTTAGAAACATTAAATCGCTCATATCTATAAAATTGTGTTGCATGTGAATGATATTATAGTCATTTGAAAGGATATTTCTGTCTGTTCGGATGTCTTCAACATATTATCTCAAAAACAAAACACTAGAGAGCACGCAGATTTTATAGAATCATTCTTATTTATCTTAATTACACGACTACTAATTTTGAAATCTCCACGTGGTTCCGTTGCAAGATGGCTGCATTCGAAATTCTTGAAATTCTTTCTTTCTTTTATAAGAAAGATATACTCATTTGAAAAGCTTTTTGTAAAAAGTTTGCAATGTCATATATATTTTTTCTTTTTTTATTAAAAAATAAAGAAAAAATATATATATAAAGGTAAAGAACATAAGTTCAAAAATGATTGTAGCCATAGTGTACACATTTTATTCTTCTTTTTTTTTGTCTTGGTTCTGGGCAATTTAATGATTATACTGTTACATTTCGATCTGTGTTCGTCATCCCAGTAAGGATCAAAATAATAAAAAACAAGATGATAAAAATCGCTGTTCAAACATGACCCGCAGCTACAAGTTCGATAAATTTACATACGTCCAAAGAATGTCATACTCGAGAGATATCCGCGTTTTTTTTCTTTTTAAATAATTCGAAATCTTATTTTTTTCTGATCCTCTTGATAGTTTTCTTCCTAAAACTACTATTACTACTACTACTACTATCGAGAATAGAATTTTAAATTTCATATTTTTTTCTACGCATTCGATAATATCGATAAATCTCTCAAAAAATATAAAAATTTCAAAATGTCACGACCGTATCAAAATTTGAACGAATCACTGAACAACTGCGCTTCATTTTTGTATCTTCAAAAATAATAAGGTTGCCGAGAGCCCGAACAGAAAAATATATATATATATATATATATATAGATACGTATTATGGGAAATATCTTTCTGTGTATCTTTTTTTTTTTTTTCGTAATCTTGCAAGTTTTAATAATGTTTTTATATATTTTTTCTCTTTTTTTCTCTTCCTTCTATACTTATGATTTTTCCGGCTCTTCAATCTCTCTCTCCTCCTACATCCTGTTGTCATCCGCTTCTACTTTTTCTTCAATTGCTCTAATAAAACTTATTTCAGTTTCCAGAAAATTAAAGAAAATTTTTATAAATCTCAATAGAAAGTTTTAAAGAATCCATTTGTATATTTTTCTGAAACTCATTTAAAACTTCTATTTGTCTGCTACGTAAAATTCGATAGAGAAGAGAGAGAAGGAAGAGGGGGGAAAAAAAGCAAACGGCCCTTTTAATCATAAATTACATTGGTTCCATTAATCCGTTTTTATTCAAATGATAATTAATTTTACTGTTTTAATCCTCATTTCGGTTTATTTTTAGCAACTAATCCAATAACGTCCAAACAAAAGTTGTTACAGCATCATCTTTAATTACAAAGCAAGAGATGAATCTCTCTTAACTGGACACGCAAAACCATCATTAATATTCTACAGTCAGTCTCTCTCTCTCTCCGAATTAAGTAAATGGTTAAATGGCAGTCATTCTGTGCACCTTTCTTCCGAAAACGTTTCTAACAAATCAAGTTGTGTACGGCTTCTTCAACTCGATCGTATAAAAGATTATTTTCTTATTCTCACTTGCTAAGGCGATTAAGAAGACGTCTTTCATCTGCCCTCCTCCGTCTGTCCTGTTTGTTTGTTTGTTGAGTGATTTAGAGGGATGAAACAGTGCTCATCAGTGTCTAGCTTATCACGTTTGCCCCGAAAATCCCTGAGGAGGGCATCCAATACCATTCTTACAAGTGGAAGTTGTTAGTTTAGAATAGAGTACTGTTTAATCTTGCTTTAACTTTAATTATATAAAATATTAAGCTTATATAAAGTTACATCGTTGTTAGTAGTTTATTGTAAACAAAATAATGCAAATTTTTAACGCAATTAGTACAATTTTTTAATAAAATTTGGTTGCCTGTCTGGTTGTCCGTCCGTCATCGAGCTATTTTAAAAATCATGTATCGCAGAACATTCGAATTTTATGCGTCAGTTACTTATTATTTAAATTATATGACGTAAATTTTGAGAATGTTAAATAGTCGTACTACAAAATAGCGACTTTTGGAGACACAAAAATGCCAATATCTCGGAAACTGTGTGTCATACGTAGACGACGTTACAGCCGTTCGAAAGGATTTTAGACATATTTTACTGCAATTATATGATATAACTCTGTTTTCCGTCCGTTTTTCTGTCTTGAAGTTCGAAAAATGTCTCAAAAAAAAAAAAAAAACAAAACATCGCGGAGCATTCAGATTTTAAACACGCATTCCATTTAGTCTGAGATACAAAGCGAATAATTTGAAAATGTTCGCGTGGTCCCGTTCAAAGATGGCGGCTGTTCGAAATCTTAGATTCAAACGTATAAAGTTTTTATCTTGATTAATGGCTTTATTCAGAATTTGGCATTTTAAATTTTTCGTCCAGAAATGGAACTTTTTATCACTGATTGCTACGGAAAGATTAGAGAGAATAATTTTTGCAAAAAATTTTTTTTTTGGCTTCGTAAGTGGGGGCGTAACTATAATATGTTAATATTTAAGAGTTTTTTTTTTGCTGATACGCTAGATTATGGAGAAATACAAAAGTGTCTCCACATGCTTCGACTTACATATGTATTGCATTAATTCAGATCTTTCTGTGTATGGTAGTCATTCACCTTCTTGATTTTTCAACGACAAAATAATTAATTTAATAAAACATTCGGCAGAACTTATAGATTTTCATTCGTTTTTTTTTTACTCTCAGTATTTAAAAGAAATCTCGATTCAATCGTTACATCCGATTAGAAGATTTATAAATTTAAATTTAAGAAGCTTTTTACCCCAACCAGAATTGATTTTAATAATTAAAAATCATTTCTGGAGACGGAAAAACGATTTTCTTTTTCCTATGCCTTGGCTACTGCTTCTTCTTCTTCTTCCTCCTCCTCCCTCCTTACATTTGAAGAATCGGAGCGTGAAATACCAGTTCCACTATTCACCGATTTAGTATTTCGCGTAGAAGATATTGGAAATCAGGGAACTGTGCTTAATGTCACCTTTTCCTTTTCGTGTGTATGTGTGTGTGTGTCTGTGCGTGTGTGCGCGCGTGTGCCCGACACCCCCATGGGGGACATTTGAGATATTCTGCGGTCGTCATGGAGACGAGATGGTTCCGTTTCTTGCGTTGTAAACAGTTTTCGAGACGATTTTCTCTCGTTTTTCGAATTTACTTGTTCTCTTTCGTTGATTGGATCGATTCCGTCTCCACTAAAAAGAAACAAAATGAAAGAAATAATTGCCTTTTGAAGAAGGCTTCACTTAGCGCCAATCGTTCGCGAAATTATTCCTTTTTTTTTTTTTTTTTAAATTTGAAGATGCCAGAGAGAGTGATAATCTATTATCCTGTTGACCACATGAGCGATTCGTCTTATCTCGGACATTATCAAGCGCTACCCTAGATGATTGATATATCACCTTAACGCGGCCGCCATGATGTTTAACGATGACAGCTACGTTATCCCGTATACCCGAAAAAAATAATAAAAATAAAAAAAAATATCCCTCTTCGAGCATTGTTTTCTCGGAATATCGGATGCTCAACGCGTTTGGGATAATTGAAACTTGCAGATGGGAAAATTATGCCAGGATAACCAGCATCGAGTCTCCTCCTGCCCCTAACGTTTATTGGGGTAGTTGTGCAATTATCTTAATGGTAACACACCGTCTGACGATTGTCAAACTTGACGTTATAATTATCGGTATAATTATCGTATTCGAAGTTTAATTTTATTGTAAGCTTTATGTGCCGTCGGCCATGCTGCTGTGATCGGCATTGACAGGTTGCATTTAATATTTTATCCGTTTTCTCGCAATATGTTTCTCGGAGATACATAATCAATACAAGAGACGTCACTGTTTATCGTGCATTATCCGTGGCATTATCGATGCAACGTTTAAACGAAAAAAAAACAAACATTTCCCCAATAAAGAAACCATAATTTCTGTTTTTTTTTTTCCAGGATTCAAAGCTTTATACGGAAGATAAAAAATTATATATGCATATATATATATATGCGTGTATGGGTAGTAATTGGAAAAACTAATTAAGTTTAAAATCCTTTCCAGATAATGGAATTACGATTATTAATAATTTTATTCCCAGCGAACAAAGGTCAGACTATTAGCAATAATAAATTGGATACTAAAAATAATTCGGCAAAGACGTATTTATCGATTTTTTTTTTCTTTTTTTAACTTTTTCGATGCAAACAGAATCGCCAATTATTATTTACCAATTGAATTTATCCTCAACAGTTACACGTCGAAATTTTCGATTTGGTCACAGGTTTAAAGTAAAAATTGTGTTCGCAATTTGGAAAAGAAGAAGAGGGGGAAAAACAGTTTCAGTAAATCGCCCTATATCTCTTATTTTTTTTTTTTTTTTATAGGCCATACCATTAATTTAAAGTCTCTCCTTTTTTATGTGGTCAAAAGAGTATTTCGATGGTTATTTTGCTATCAATAATTTTGTAGAATTTTCTATTGTCTTAAGACTTATAAAAAAAAAAAAAATAATAATAATGTAAATCAAACTAAATTTTTTTTTCTGACGACTACCCATTGCGATTAAAACTGAATTTTATAGTAAAGTATATATAAAAATGTTTAAATTCGAAAGGATGTATGCTAATTCGTGTTCTATAAAGATTTTTATGGTTATTTCGATAGCTGTAAGAGCTGATAACAGTAACTGAACTTCATAAGCGTTACTGCTACTTCTCATTTAGGGTTTTATGGTTATTTTGGTAACTGCGAGGCCCGATAACTGTAACTGAACTTCACATGCCTTACTGCTACTTCTCATTAAAACTGTTAAAGAGATAGTGGTTACACCCGCCTTTTCCCCTTGGCCTACTGACAAGCGTATAATGAGCAAATTCTTGATCACAGTATAACGACTCCCGTTAATAAAATCAGTAATTAGCTCAGAAAACAAGCCGTTTTGCTAATTAAGTGATAACTGAAACAACTCTCAACAATATTTTCAACAATAATTTTAGAATATAAAATCCTTACTCTGTATCAAAATTGCGAAGGATTATTATTATTATTTTTTTTTTTTCATAAATTTCGATGGTAATTCTATGCGGATGATGATACCTTTAGACGTAATCATCATATAAAAAGAAGAAAAAAAAATTAGGCACCAATTCTCTTTATTAATAACGATTTTTTTCCGATATCGTGCACAGTTTCTCGTTATTTTATTAACGTGCAGAAGTTTAAATCAAATATCAATGATAATTACGATAATTTGTCAAGGTCGTATAAAAAGCGTGACAGTGCATTACGTGTAAAGTGACGTGAGAATTTATATCGTGTGGTTACGCTAACCAATTACTGACTAAACAGATCTTTTACATCTCCATTTACGTCGTACGTATTCCCTCGATACTTATCAAACGTTCTGCGAATTTTTTTTTTTTTTCTTTTTTTAATAATTCGGTTTTTCGATATCTGATTTTTATTCGAATCTGATAAGTCTGAAATACCCGGATATCGTCTAATCTGCAGAATGGGAATTATTATCCTGATATAATCAGATTATAGTCGTGGTAAGATGCGAAGTATTCCGAAGTAGTATCTAACTATATAATCTTTTAAAATGTGGCATTTTATGTAATATGTATTTTCTCGTAGTTGTATACATTATCTATTTAAAGTTATCTCTCAAAAAAAGTTTTTTATAATAACGATATTTAATGATTTAATGCTGTTCTGATCACTTTAAGAAACAAAACATTTTCCCTCGTATTTCCTCCAGAATGCTTAGAGAATTTTGAACTCTGAATCGTTCAAAAAATAAATTTACAGAAAACAAAGGATTTAAATATGTCTGCTTGCCTAACAAACAATTCTGGGAAGAAATAATCGCCTTGAATATAATATACGAATGAACTATTCGATAGTCATTCTTCTATTAGAGACCCGAAAAGTTTGAACATCCACCATTTTTAAATGGATCAAACTATAAGATTAAAAATGCAGTATCAAGGTCACCTCTAATAGCAGAACATGCGTTCAAAATTTCACGTAAAACTGCCTATCAGTTCAAAAGTTATTAGTGGTTGACTCGCAGTAAACACGCAGCACGGAGAAAGTAGGCTAAAAAATTTCGCAAAGATATATATATATATATACATATTGCTAATATTTATTAATAATTTTACGAATATAACTCATCGGAGACAAACTAAGATAATCCTTGTATAATTATTTAGCTGATAATAGTTGCAGATCATTTCCCAGACTTTATCTCCAATTACAGTATATAAATCCATAATTCCCTAATTGCGCATTCTCTAATGATTTATTATCCGATGACGTCTCTAAACGGACAAATAGTTCAGCGAAACATTCGCAATCGAACGTGTAACGCTCTTAACTATATTTCTGTATTTAGAGTAACATCGTCGGATAATAAATGATCCGGTTTCATCCGAGAAGAACAAAATTCGCCATTTTAATAATCACGAATTTGATGTCGACTCGATAAGTCTTTCTCTTTCTCTCTCTCGCATTTTATCTTCTTTCTGTGGCGTATTCAGCCAGACAAATCTTTTTCGTATTAGAAAAGATTCGCTTATTTTAATAAATTCGCGCAATAAAAGTCTCGAACAGTCGTGACGTCACATTTTACGACTGCTAATAAATTATCAAGCTCGGTTCGGAGTTTTGCTGTGGAATATTCCCTTTCCCTGATTTTCTTTAATAAAACCGTCATTTTTATGTGATTGATAGGAATGATAATCGCGGTAGGGATTTTTTTTTCTTTCTCTTTTTTTTATCGTCCTTACAGTGTAGACAGTGTGTCTTTTCCTGCGTCTATATTTCTCAGCAAATGCCATCGATCGAGTAACAAGTTGCCTCCTGATGACTAATTCTAAACATCAACACCAATGCAGCAACATCCGCCCGCTCTGGATTATTAATTTATCCTTGAGTCTAGCGAAGTAAAATTCACAATTGTCACTGAGTCAACTTCCTAAATTCTATTCATTCTGTGCCATTTAATAATTTGCATTTTGATCAATTTTTTTTTTTATTATTATTAAAATTAAGGTCGTAAGAATTGGCAACACTTAATCGTAAAAACTTACCGTTAAAATGGCTTCTCTCCATCGATAAGTAGCATGATTTCTTTTAAATCTAATTTTTGAATGTTTTCTGTTTAGTATTTTATATATTTTGCTCTCATTTATTCGACATTTCCTCCATTGTGTATAAACTAAATTGTCGCTCAAAAATTATCGGTATCAAAATGGCAAGGGTAACAACGAGGAACTTTTTATTTTATTAAATTAATAATGGATTTTTCTTATTTATGGGGAAACTGATATGAGAACAGATTCGCGTGTATAATTTAATTGATTAATTATAAAATAAATATTCAGTATTTACACTCCATACACCTGTTTCCGTTTAAAAATAGCCTGCGAAAAATTAGCCATTGTGAGTTGTTTTGCTTTCGGATGTCTTCTCAAACGTCAACTTCTGAATCATCCCAAATTTTTTTTTTATAAATTAAATCAAGGAATCTACGTGAGTCACAGAAAAATAAAATATCGGCTTATTAAAATCGCCATGTTATAAATATTCTTCCTTAGAAATTACATTACGATTTTATCCGCATTTTTTTTTTTTTTTTAACTTTTACGTGAAATAATCGATTAAATCTCATACTAATCGTTCAAAAAAAAATTTTTTTTTAAATTATGTTACAAACTTAAGCGGTTACGGTATAAATTATAAAATCAAAACTTATCTATGCGAATTATTATTGTCGTGCGGGAACAACAGAAAGGAATTAATCAGCATAAGAATTTGTTTTCTAAATTTAATTATTTTTAAGATATTAGCAAACTGATCAGCATATTTATTGTTCCAAAATTTACATTTCTGTACCGTGTTTCCTACATAACACAAGCGTTTACAAAAACTTAAAGAATTGTATCTAAATATTTGCGGGCTTGCAATTTTCCATAAATTGATTTTCGCATAATTTTTGAAGTTTTCTGATTTTATTTTATTAAGTATTGCAAATCTCTTCGTAATAGCTGTTTTATTTATTTCCACAAATAGTTACTCTTCCGAGGAAGCGAAAAATAATAATAATAATAATTTATTCAACATGTTTACCATTTTTCCTTTCGCGCTTACACAGCGAAAATTTATTTCCTAATTTTAATTCTGAGATATTTTAAGGTATATAACAATACGAACGAAATTTTATATTAAAAAATTATTATTTTACGATTTTTTTACTGTATATATGCATTATTTCTTAAAAATTGCTCTTAATTCCTTCTAATATCTCGTTTTATTCTCTTGATATAATTGTTTTTTCTGTTTCCCCGAGTGATTAATTATGAGGATTTATTATAATTCTTTTGTTTTTATATATCCCAGAGCAGGATATACACACACAGTAATCAGTTATCACGTGAGAATTTCTTATTCAATTAATTTATCTAACAAAAGATCAAAAATTGAAACGAGTCTGCGTAACCCAAGTAGGAATGGCCGAACAAAAATTAAAAAAAAAATACTTTATTTTTTTTCTTTGTATTTGTTCGGCGTAGTCAGATTTAAACTGAATAGAGTTAAGAAAGATATCTATCTGATCATTTCCGAAACATGCTCGGTTGCGCCATTTACAGTCAGTTAATTTACTTCATTGTTTAGTGGAAGTGCGCTTGCATCATTAACATGCTGGCGTGACGTCATCGGCCTAGTTGTTGTTGTTGTTGTAATGGTGATGGTGGTGGTGGAACTTTTCATGGTTTTCAGTTGATTTTATTCTTTTCAAAATTCTTTTAATTAAGAAACTTCGGCATTTCCCACACCCATTCACCTTACCTCTCTTTCTCTCTCTCTCTCACCTTTCGACAACAATGGTTGGGTCGAGTCTGTTAGTAAAAACGAGGAAAAACATGCACATGTTGTGTGAATGACCTCGTAGGTTGTGTTGATCTACCGGTTCCTATTATGATCTCGTCTTAAAATCTGCTTCTACGACTTGATGTTTGGTGCATAGTTTGTGGGGGTTTTATTACCTGCCTAACCCAACCCTTAATGATATTGTAAATTAGTTCGTCCGTACTACTTTTTGATCTACCTAAATATCGTCTGCGAGACTGGCCGTTACCACGTGATCTCGTTTTTTCTCCACCTGATTGGCCGATGGCTTCTGTTAGGGAATTTTAAGGAGAAATTTTTTTTTCCTTAGTTACATTCTTCATTATATAAAAGAAGAAATTAATATATTATTATATAATTTACTTTAAAATTTGAAATGGTTTTCGTTTCTAATCAACAGAAATATTTATCACCAGAAAATATTTATCTACTGATAAATCAGATATCATAAATGTGGGGAAACTTTGTATTTTAGACTTGATCGAAAAGTTCACAAAAATTTTAAAATGCCAGCCAAGCGTTTGTAAAGTATTTTATCAAGTTTGACGCTTGAATAGATATTATAAGGAAACTAATGTATTTTAAGAATTTACTAACAATAAATTGTCGTATAATATATTTTTTATTATTATTATTTTAAAACATTCCATATGAAATAAAATTATTATAACTTTGCAAAGATGAAAAATATCTTTCAAAATTCAAATATTTTCGAATTCAAATTCAAAATAAGGAATTTGAAAAACTGAACTCAGAGGGAAATCTTATCCTTTCGAAGGGGGAAAAATTATATATCAAAGATAATCTAGGGATTTTCCCCTGATGTTGCTGATGATGAATATCCGAGGGGCCATGTGGTCATCCCTAGTATGAGATGATTGTAACCATTTCGGTTTTTCATTTCGCTTCATTGCTAAACTTTGCTACGTTGTTCGGCATGATGGCATTACCTATAAAGTTTACAACCATGGTTAAGCTTTAACATCAATCAACTTGTCATATACTAGCGTGTTTTGCTCGTCTTAGAATCTTTTATATCAAATATACTGGGTGAAAGTTTAACAGTCTGAAGGAGGAAATTTCTATATCTTTGTTTATGGCTTTGCTACTTCCTGTCAGAATTGTGTTCTAACATTACAATTTTGTTTTTAAACTAAAGAAAAAAAAATATTCTCGAAAACTTAACAAATTTTAGTTTAATTCTATATTCAGTTATTATTATAAAATATATTTTTATGATTTTAAAATTTAATAACAAAATTCCTGTTTTAATGAATTAAATTCATTAAACAGATATTTCTAGGTTTGATTTTTGACGAGTTGAGGTATCCAAAAACATGTTTCGTTAAAGGTAGCTTGAGTTCACCGTGTTTTGCAGGCAAGCTATCTTGAAGCACATTTCTTCCGGAGAACAAAACGTGTTAAAATTGAAACTCAGAAACATCTGTTTGATCAATTTACAGTAATTTAATTATGGGAAATGACTATCTCATAGATAATTAAAAAAATCGAAAGTTTTATAGCTAAATTTTAAAGTTATAAAAATATTGTGTGTAAATACTGTATTGTCTAAATTTTGATTCGATATTTTGAAAATTTAATTGAAATGTGTTATAAATTCACATAAAAATCTCTTAAAAAGAATATTAAGCAAGAGAAATATATAATATATAAATATTTTTAGATAAATTGGAATTTGAAAGTAACAATATATTTATACACATATAAATATATGTGTGAAAATATATTTTTAATTTTATAATTTTATATTTAATTTAATTTAATTTATATATTTTTAATTTTATATTTTCATACTTTTTTGTATGAAAATAAAAAAAATTATTTTCATCAAATTTATTTTTAAAATAAGTTTAAAAATAAATTTTCATTAATTATATGAGAAATATATTTTATTGGAATAAGTTGATACTAGCATTGTATTAAATTTAAAACTTATTTTTGTTTTATAAATATTTGCAGATTAATCTTATTTCTTTTCTTTTTTTACTGAAAACAGAATTGTAAAAAATAGTTCTGAATGTAAGGAATTTCAAAAGAATAAAAAGTTCTATAATTAATAATAATAACAAATTTATATAAGAATTTTGAAATTTTGTTTTTCTTGAAAGATGTGCATTATTATAAAATATAGCTAGATATTTTATTTTTCTAATATGTACAGTAGCAATACCATTTAGAAAATTGCTGTCTCATTTATTAAAAAAAGATGAAATGAAAAATAATAATAAGATTCCATAAATTATGAATGAGTTTATGGTAGTCTATCAAAATTAATCTTTAAAAAATATTAATGTAATATCAGATTTATTTTGCAGCTGTTTCTAAAACAGATTTATAAATTGCTTGTTGATCATCACATTAAAATATTTTTTATTTTAATAATATATCATTTAAATTTGTCTGAAAAAAAATGCAGCATTTGAATGTATAAGAAGTAAAAACTTATTTTTTTATCATTATAAATTTTATTTCCTCATTTATTTTAAACTAGTTTTCTTCATCTTTATGCATGAAATAAATCCTTTCTAATTAGTATTTTTTCCATATTTATTTTCCTGAATATGATGATGATGATGATGTTTATTGACTTGACTATATGTAATATAATAAATTAGAAATGACAGATTTTTATTGTCAGAGAATAGTTCCTTAATTCAATCTGATATTGGCTGATAATTCAATATGATGACCAATAATAATTTATGAAGTACACTAATAATTTGTTCTAACTCTTGTTTCAAACTCAGTAATAATAATAATCAAATTGTAGTTATGAACTATATAAAACTTTTGGAAATCTTTTAATATAGTTTTAAAATAAACATTTAAAAAATTATATCATTATTTACTAATAATATATGAAGTAATATATTTTATATAATTTTTCTTTTTGTATTACCATTTAATTCTAATCAATTTTGTATTAATGAAAAACTTGTTGACTATTGTTTAAAATAAATATTCTGTATTGGTCCTATGATATAAGTTAATAATTACAATTCATAATTTTGAGAGAATAGGCCTAAAATTAATTTTCTTAACAATATATATTGGCAAATCTGTATGCTAAATTCAGGGTATTAACAATTTATTTTTTTAATAGCATTAAAATATTTTCAGAAAAATTAATTAAGAAATTTATTAAAATTTTGTTAGTTGTGCTAATTTGTAAATAAATTTATTTATTTACAAAACTTTGCACAATTAGTAAAATAATAAAATTTATCTTTCATTAGATTTATTTTATTAAGTATTTATTTTTCTTCTTTATAATTTTGTAAAAAAAAAGATTTCAACAAATTTAAATCTGGGTAAATAAAATAAATAATATTTTTTTGCTTTTTAATGAATAGTTTTAAATTAATTAATAATAATTATTTTAGTTATATAATTACGTTAAAAATTAATAACAAATTATGTAATTTGAATATCAATTAAGATAAAACTTATAAAAATTAATTCTTAAATTTTTTCATTGTTTTTTATAGTATGGCTGGCCTTCATCAAGCTGCTCTCATGTGTAGTGTTCCTATCCTTCAATTGTTATTAGATAGTGGGGCTCAAGTAGATATTAAAGATAATAAAGGTAATGTTTTTCATTGAGAAAAATATTTTCTCTTTATGTTTTGAATCAACCAAACTGGTTATTTAAATTGACATAACTTTATGTTTCACACTTTTATCATCTTTTGTTTTCTTCTTCTTCCTATTGTTCTCCAAATGCCAAATAATCTACTGTCTTTGTAAGTTTTATCTTACAGTACCTAAAGAAAAAAAAAGTAAAAACAATTTTTCCTTTTTTGAAATGCACAATGCACTTTGGAGTAATGGCAAATACACATTGCATCCTCATGTACAGCTAGAAAATGAAAATAAATGACTTGAGCTTCCATCAATTTATTAATGTCCACTAACTTGAACATTGAAAGTAATTTTGTTCATATTATTTAAGTACTTTCCACTAAAACTGAGGTTGTATCAATGGTGAAAACGTGGATGAAAGAACATATATCATTATTAAACTTTAGCTTTCTGACCTTTCATACTTCAAGAAAGAAAATTTGAGTGAGATTGAAAATCAATTATACTTAAACTTTTCGTTTTAAAATTTTAATTTATAAGAAATGTCAAAATTATAAAATATTTTGATTTAAAATTATTATTATTATTATTATTATTATTATTAATTAAAAAATAAATATAATAAATATATGATGTATTGCTAATTTACAAAGTATCAGATTCAACTTAAAAAAATCTATTGTTTTGAAATTGTAGATATATCAATGTCATTGCCCTTATAGAGAAATCTATTGTTGTAATACATACACAGATTCAGAATTGATTATTAATAACTGTAGTTTGTTTATCCTACAGGCATGAGACCACTTCATTATGCTGCTTGGCAAGGAAAGCCTGAAGCTGTGGCTGTGTTACTGCAATACAATGCTTCTGTCAATGACCAAGCCTGCAAAGGAGAAACGCCACTACATTTTGCTTGT
>WUQG02411339.1:0-16204 GCA_011317285.2 Androctonus mauritanicus
GTCAAGTGCAATAAGCGACTTCTTCCGGTCGCGGTCGCGGCCGCGGCTAAAAATCGCAAAGTGTGACCGCCGCTTAACGCTGTCGGCGTGCCATCCAGGAGGACCCGGGTTTGGTAACTCCCGAAAAGTTTTTTCGGGGCCCGACCGGCCATACCCGTCCTTCATCATCCGGCCCCCTTCCACGGGTGTGGGTGCAGCCAGTGGTTGAAACTGGCCCGGCCCCTTAGTAATCTCCCTGATTGGAAAGGGGCGTAAAATAGGCAAAAATATATATATTTAGAAAGTACCGCAAACTAGCGTCGTCCACTTACTCTCCGCCATTTTTGCCTTTCCTGGATTTCGGCGGCCATTGAGCTACATGCCAAAACGTGATTACTTTACTTTTGGTATTGGTTGGAAAAATAGAATAAAATGGAAATCTATGGGATAATTTAAATAGTCCAAATATTTCGATTTAATCATAGGCATACATTTTTTTTTTTTTTTTATAAGCGTAAGAAAGAAAATAAAAACACTCAGAAATAGAGAAATATAATGAATGTTTTTAGTAATAGTTTCTGCCAAGAAAGTTTAATTTCTGAAATTATTTTTTATCCTATGCCAATATTTTTCAGTGTAGAATTTAAATAAAATATTTTGAAATGTGCAAATTCAATAAATAAAAATTACTATTATTTCCCGTATATTTTATTCAAAGATTCAATCGATGATAAAACACGAGGTTAAAATTCTTGAAAAAAAATTGAAAAAATACATATTATTAAAGCTATACTCTAATTGAACGAAATATGTGTAGTCTACGACGCAACAAATATCAATACGCGTAGTCTATGAGGCAACAAACTTTCTAAAGCTATTTTTCCGAAGTAAAATTTATGCTATCAATGGAAAGTTTATGCCCACCAACTTATTCAACTGTGATGAATTTTACATAATTGTATTATGACAGATAGGATAATCCAGATCTGAATTGTTTCACCAACAAGTAAGTAGAAGAGCCTATTTCATAATATTATGCTTTTGCATCGAGTTTTATTTGTTTTGGTTGAGTTAATAAATTATTTTAGCACGGTTTTAACGCGTTTTATCGATGAAAAATAATATATTTAATCCCTATACTACGAATAAAATAATGGTAGAAGAAGGCTAAATGATTAAATATAAATAATTATGTATAATGTATCTATTTTAAAATGCCAGTAAGAATTCCCGATGGTACGATATTCAGAATTCCAGGCATATGTTATTATAACCTTTGCAAATATCAGCATTAATTTGCATCTGGAGCGTGAAAATATCCTTCTTTGATTTCATATTTTGATAGGATTAAAACAAAACCACTAATTTAATTCGATGTCTTTTAACTTGTTTTTTGGCTTAATCTCTTCAGTAACAAAATTGTTGTCGGCTCGATATTATTCATTCTGAGGAGGGAACATATTTATATATTGTAAAAGGAAATTTTGTTAACTAGATTAATATGATCTTTGGCGAGTTTGGACCGATGAAATTAACGATTAGGAGGATTTAGATGCTCGAAAATAATAAACCCGATCAAAGAAATAATAGAATATACTTAATTTTATATTTTTATTCAGTAGGAAAATAAATTGATTTATTAATTAATAAAACAATTTTCTTTTTTAAATATTAGAGTGAGAGTGAGAGTTACCAGATTGTAAAGATATTTTAATTAAACGATTCCCTCTTAGGACCATTTTTTTCAGGGTCACTGATCCGGAACTTGGCTAATTTTTTTCTAAAATTTGAAATAATACATCATATGGTATTTCTATTTTTATAATTTGATGTTTGATACCATAATTTTTTTTACATCTGTTTGGCTTTCATTAAAAAGAAACAAGTTATAATCTTTAAATACACAGAAAAATCAAATCTTATCATCTAAGAAACTGATAAGGTAGCCTACTTTAATGTAGACTTAAGAATATTTTCTTATACTTTTGATTATTAATTTGACGTTGAGATATATGTGAACAATAATATTTAAGTTATTTGTTCGGATGAATAGCCAGTAAAGACGTGTCTAGTATCTCGATAAACTGCAATGGTAAAGGACGGATTACGTCCTCTGCCGGTTTCGACACCCACTAATTATCCAAAGAACCTCACCCCAGACTTTTTGTAAAATTTAAATATGAACTACAGTTCGTATAAAGGTAGTTCAACGGAATTCTAAACAATCAAGCTGGCAGGAAACCGAAGAGGGTTTATAATCGAAATGCCAGATGCTTGGAAAAATTTGTATAGAACCGAAAATAAAGTTTTCTTAATCTTTTCCTATTAACGGACAGCGGTCCACCAGACGGGTCTTTACCAGCTATTCACCCGAACAAATGACTACACTAGAAACGACACTAGATACGTCTTTATGGACTACAGATTCGAGTCATCGTTCCATCTTAAACTAACCATACTTGATATTACTGAATCTTTATTTTAAAATACAATAAAATCATTGGAAATCCTACTTTATCTTTATATCACAAGCATAGAATTTTTCTTTTTCCGTTGGAGACAAATTGCGTGTTTACGTAATGTACGAAGTTGGCCCGTTTCTCTCTCTTAAATTTTGGAAGGCATATTAATTAAAATAGCATATCCTATGGTCTAGGAAATCTTTCTTAATTTAATCTTTCACTTACTGGTTAGAAGAAATATCCGGTATCTTACGCACTTTCATTTTTTCACAAAACTTTCATATTATTTCATACAACACGATGATGATTGGTCATTGATTATTTACAATTAAAAATACACGTAAAAACGAAAAAAAAAAATCAAATTTAACAGAAAAGTAAAATAAATATTAATGCGGAAGGTAAGAAATTTTAAGTATATTCTCGGTAGCGGACAATCCTCATCGAACTATTTTAAAAATAGTGAGAATTTTTTCATTTAATTAATTGCTTTGGAAGGAGAATGAAGCTTATAACGTCACGCGCTAGATATACGTTCTCTACATAACTTTTGACCTAATTTATGAAATTTTGTAATCGTGCTCTAATATAGAGATTATTTCGATATCATAATTTCATCCATTAAAAAATATAATTTCCAGACTTTTTAATTTTCTTCTAATGGTGATGCTATAGATCTGAGATCGAACAATTAAATTAAGAATTCGATTATTAAATTATCCAACATCAGATGCTAATTCTGATTTTTATTCTTACATCTTTAATGATTTCAAAATAGCGGGTTCTTCAAAAGTAAACGATTAGTTCTTTCTAGAACCGCTCATTTACTAATTTAAACACATAGACTTCTTTTAATATATTTTAGACTTTTAAACAAGGAAAATAAAAATAGTAGTCAGAAGCATCCATCCATTTGTAAAATATAAGATTTGAATAAATGTTAAAAATATTGTACGGAACATATTTTTATATATAAAATTCACAATACTGATTTTTTATATTTTATTCTTATGCTGGTTAAATAATTCAAAATGCTTGGGACCGAGTGTATTTCGGATCTTTCCGAATTTTGAAACACGTGATATAGTGGAATTGGAAAAACTTCGAATTTTCGGAAAAATTCCTTTTTATTTGCAAATATATTTATTCACTATCTTTGAAAGAATCTCGTCACTGTTATTCATAAATGTTATGCTACTAGATCTTTTTGATAGTTTTTTTAACCATATATATAAACAACACGATAGAAAATAAGTAGTCACCGACACTTGGCATCGACGATAATTGACAATTTACTAATACTCGACAGTGCGTCACTGCTGTGAAATCTTTTTGGACACTTCCCCTTTGTATTTGTGCGTTGAGGCTAGTGCCCGGCAGGGTTGTTATAGGCTCTACTGTTGTGTACTATTATAGGCTCTACGGTTATGTAATATTTCTTGGACCCACAACATAACGATAAAGAAGATATGCGAAGATAGTAGTATAATAGTAAGAAATACTATTATACTACATATCCCTTCACTGTTGTGTCATCTTTCTCCGCACAAACAGTGGTAACAGTCTATCACAAGGGGCTCTTTGCTATGAACGTGAAAATTATGAATTTTGGAATTTCGGATGGAAATACTCGACCCGTAATGCCACTGATTAATCGTAGTTTTTATGTATGGATAGATTTTATTTTTATTTATTTATACTGAAATTAATATAGGCGGATAATAATATTTTTTATTAATTATGTAAATTTTAAATTAAAAAATCAAAGATAATTTTGAGACTTCTCTAGCGGCCATGGCCATTCTCGATAATTTTTCAGTGATCGAGGCTGGGTCATCGGTCTCAAGATTTTAATAAAAATCTATCGATGAAGCTATATAAAATGAATATTTAATATAGCTATTTAATAATCAAAAGTTGATTATTTCTTCTATACCGTATTATTTTAATAAAAACCGATAAATTTTAAGAAAGTCGATGGTTATAATCCGGCATATCGCTTCTTAAGTATTAAATATTTTGTTGGATTAAAATATTTTCGGTTTTTCAAGGCCAACCTATATTAATAATATAATAATTCGATGGTAAATACGCGCAATCTTAGTCCTACTCTCGGTTTTATTAATGCACTATCAATATAAAAGTTAAATAAAATATATGTGTTTTTTAAATATATACATTAATACAAGACCAATAGATTTTAAAAAAAAATCCGAGATCCAAGAAATTTGCTTTTTCAATTCCGAATCCCAGGAACGAAAAAAGAACTGGGAAAGCCAGACATGATAAATAATTCGGAGTATTAAAATGCGGGAGGGAAATTAGGCGAAAAAGTACGGTTTATGATAGTTTAAAACTATTTTATTGAATGGTTCAAATCTTAGAGTTTCTTCGTTTGTCATCTCGAATCTTGAGAATGAAAGCCCTACTTGTAAAGTCTGACAAGTTACGATTTCATAGACGGATGCGGAAAACATGAAATTAGCCATTGAATATAGGCAAATTTAGCCGTTTTTCCACTTAATGCGCAGCAAAGAAATATCAAATGCTCAGAGGATTCTTAGTTTTTGGAAGCCGTTTTTGAAGTAGCCAGAAACGGATAGCGGGGTCAGGAACTTGGGGGGTTACTACAACTCCCCAAGTTCCTGACCCCGCTATCCGTTCTTCCCGCCTAATCTCTTACTACAAGAGATTAGGCGGGAAGAAGGAGGAGAGTTGTGACGCTTCGACCGACTTCTTGAGTAGTTTTGTTTTCGATTGTGTCGTCTGTATCATGTGTGGAACAATAAAATCTTTAGAATCTATTAGCCTCATGGTTTTATTTCAAACAGCGGCTCTGGCCATCCCGAGACAATTAGAGATTGCAGATGTAAGATAAGTAAAATTTTTTGTTTAACCGCGATTGGCTTTTCATTCGTATATTGTTTTAATTAAATAGATATATATATTTTAACTAAATAATTTGAAAATAATACTTATAAAAGACAAGATTGTTTTATTTTATTATCAATTATAATAATCCAGATAAATGAATAATTTCTTCTTTACCGAGAGTCTTTTCGGGAACGGGATGGTCTACGATTAAGTTTCGACAGTTGGAACATTGACTAAAGTTAGGAGGTGTTACCACAGCCATTTTTCTGATGGGCTTAGTCGGTTGAATCAGTGCTTGAGTTTTGCTTAAATTGTTTTCGAATTCACTCAGCATGAGAAATTTTTCTTCTTTATTGCAGCTGGTAATGCAGTCGTCCAGAAATTCGTCAAAATCTGCTATGGCTTCTTCCGAAATACAAGTTAACTCTGGACGCTTAATAGCGTCTCCTTTATCCCTGTATAGGCCTACACTTAATTCCGATATTTTTCGTTTAGCGTCGTCCTTTTTCTTTTGGGTACGCTTACGATGGAAGTTGATACCAAACATGGCCAAACTTCCCAGTATAGTGAAAGCAGATGATAAGTAGAAACCGGATTTATTACCATATTTATGATTTAAATAACCTGTAGAAAATATACAAATATGTTGTTTTGAAAACAATATTTTTCTTTATTGGATTGCAGTATTTAGAAAATATTTGAATGCATTGCCAATATGATAAAAATTACTCGTATCCGCTATATTTTAATAAACGGTAATAATATAAAATATTTGTTTTAATGAAAATTAATAAACGAAATACTACACATTGTATATTGGATTTGATTTTGAGCAATTACCATCCCTTTCGCATTATAAAATTTCTGACCTAGACTCCAAAATTTCAACTTACATCACTGATTATAAGTTTAATTCTTTGATTTAAGAGGATTTTTTAAAGTTAACCTTGTAAACCTTTATCCTAAAAATATTTTTTAATTTACAATGTAGATTAAAAATAATTTTTTGTTATACTTTTTGAGGCAAGCACTAATTACAGACCATAGGTTTGTCCTAGTTCAATTTAATATTAAGAAAATAGTTATTAAGTCTCAACATTTTTTAATATTTAATAATTTTGATGGATTTTTCGACATTTCACGCTTCAAATATTTTTTGTATATTGCTAATAATATTAAGCTCAGTAGTATTCGTGCGAATATATTATATAACTTAATAAAAATATATTTAAACGATTGCGTACCTGTTAACGTCACACCAATCATATTAGGTATAGCCTGAAACCATTCCACATAACTCCACGCTCTCAAAAAATTCCTAGCTCGAACTTTCTCCAATGTGAATAATTTTAGCGAATAATGATACCCACCATAGAATATTCCATATATCCATGCAAACATTACGTAACTTCTATATTGGTGAAATACTGTTAATGCTAATATAGTTGCACTGGACATAAACATGGCTGCTTGGCATAAATACTGTTTCGCTATAAGGCACTGAATACTGTTGCGGACTACGATCCATCCGAAGACACCACTGCCAACGGCGCAAGCCATGCCAAGAAATATCTGCAGCGTAAGTAGAGACTGTTTATCGATGCCTTGTTTATCTGCTTCGTAAATCTAGGTATAAAAATAAATAAATAATTTTCATTAAATTATATGTATTACATTTTTTAAACTCGAGGTTTTCAATTTCGATTCGACCTAGATTTTGTAACATAATAATAAATCCTGATTTTCAAGTTTATTACAACCATTCGCCGTCCTTCGCTTCGAATAAAATAGAACAAAATATTCATCTAGTGATTAATGATTTAAATATTAAATAACCGCTTAAAATGATCAAAAGGATTGAGGATTTACCAATAACAAATGAGGCGACGATATACCCATCGCTGTCAATCCACTGCTGATGATGATTATTTGTACAGTTCGTGATTTTAAAACTTTGAAATCAAAATACTTTGGTTTTGGTTTTGTCAAGGTGGATAATTTTTCTTTCAGTTTTGAACGTTTCTGTAAGCATTTAATATGAAGAATAGCTCTTCTCTGTGGATGATAAAGAGATGCCGGTCGATAAAATACTGATAACAAAACAATAACGACAACCACGCCGGTAACTATTTGAAAACCCAATCTCCAACCAATTATCCTGAAATAAAAATTGTTTTTAGAAACCACTTAAATAATTTTTTAAAGAATGCTTGCAGGACAATCACCTAATACTTTCTGTTATTAGAATAGGCATGATGACAGATCCTATACCAGTTGACGTACAGATAAAAATCTCCACTAATCCTCTCTTCTTTTTAAAATATTCGCACACTATCAGAGTAGATGTAGTTCTCGAAAGACTGACACCGCATCCTATAATAACTCCGTAACTAACGTATAACTGGTGGAACTGTGTGGCAAACGATGTAAACAAGCAGCCGAGAGCAGTTATAATTCCTCCAAAGAGGGCTACCAATCGTGCGCTCTTTCTCCTACAAAAAGCTACGACCACAGGCGATAGGAACAAAGCGACCGTAGTTGAAAGAGCTCCCACGCAAACTATAAAGCGCAACATAAATGAGCCTATATATATATAGGATTATTAGTAATAAAATCAAATTTGTAATCTTACCTGCTTGAACTACATCACTATCATTTTGGAACTTTTTTAATATTTCTAACAAGAAAAATCCAAACGCCGAATGCAAACCGGTAGATAATATGTGAATAATTACCGCACATACACACACTACCCAACCCCAACCTCCTTCTGGATAATAATGCTGTTTGATAGTAGATGTTTTAGTTTCGTCCACCGCCAAAGTTCCCTGATGCTTAAGACGACATTCTTCATCGTAATAAGGCACACAAGCCACACTCGGAGATCTAACTCTAACTCCCGAAGACACTCCAGTTCTAGTGTAATAAGGGCTTTGAGGATCGTTGGAAGCTACAGATTTTGAACGAAAATATCTTTTACCAGTTTGGACTTTATTCGCTCTATCTTCGTCTTGTTGTATATCCATCTCTACAACGTTCACTAACTGGTTCTCTAAAAAAAACTGGAACGATTACCTTGGGGGATCTGTGACGTCACTGACCCAGTCTCTTTTCACTTATGGTCATTGTTATAACCGTTTACGGTGAAAAATTGGAAAAAATTATTTTGAGTAGAAAAATTATTAGAACAAATTTTACAAATAAAATTTAGAGTAATTTTTTATGAGAAATTATTTTCTATAAAATCCGCTAATAAAAAGTGATGTCAACTTTACAGAACTGCCGCCGGCCATTGTAACTTTTTAATTTATTCAGTCGCATTTAAATACATTTTCACACGAAAAACTCAAATATTTACAAGATTCCTTTCATTCTGATATAATAAAATGACATTGGTAGCGAGTAATATAAGTTCGTGGATGGGTGAAGGCAGAACTTGTAAATATCATTTCTAATAGATGTCGATACCGCCAAAAAAAAATCAAACCTTTTCTTTAAAAATGCTAAATTATTCTAAATATCGTAACACATTCATTTTTACACAATTTATTATATTCACTCGGAATGTTTCCGACCTTTGTTACTGAATATTTAAAAAACAGTTTTCTTAATCTATGAATGTTTAGTCTACAGTAACCATTAATAGATTAAGAAAACTGTTTTGCCAAATTTCGTTTGGTATATATTTTAATTAAATGATAAAATTTTTATATAATTGACTTAGAGACGGTTAACTTATAATCTAGACGAAAAAATAAATTTTTAATATATAAAGTTCAATTTAATTTTCTTTAATTCTGCAAAAAATGACTGGTAGAAAATGTCTCTAAAGTAATATTTTAACTTAGTTTAATCGATATCATTTTTATTTTATCACCTAAATAAATAAAATTATTTTGTTTATTTGTATACATATAATATATTCCGACGACTAATCGGGAAAACAAAAAACATGGCCTGGGGGTAAGAACGCATTAAAATTAAATTAAATGATATAAATATCATCATAGACCGAGGAAAGATGAAATTAAAAAAAATTTGTCAGTGCAGTTTGAATATTAATAATAATACTATTTTTGTAAAGAATACGTCAAGCCATTGTTGAGTACAATAAACTGACTTCATTTAATTATAATATACCTCTATGGTATAAAAACATGAAGATACAGTTTATTCATTACATTATAATGAATAAACTGTATGTCGATGATTTATAACAATAATATTATAAAAATATATTAGTGAATAGTATATTTTTCTCGAATAATCTGACAGAGAAAATTAAGAATGATTAATTTCTCAGTCAGATTGTTGGAGAAAAATATCAAATATCCTGCACACAAGTATGTTATTCTAAATGTAATCAGAAAATAAATAACATCTAAAATATGTTGTTAAAAGTAAATATATAACTTATGAGAGATATAAAATTCAGATATCGGATGGATATCAGTTGTACGGAAAAATTATAATATAAATATAATACTATAAAATACAGTATAATAAAAGCTTTTATCTGTATTTTATATTCTCATTTTAGCTTTAGGATTATTTTCGATTGAAAAGATAAATCTTTTCAGATGATTAAAAGATAAATCATTTAAATTTAAAGATATATTTCGAGTGGGCGCTACTACATTTCGATAATGTAGTGATGGTAACAGATAGTTGTCAGTACGTATTAGTTGGAAGCGGGGCCGGCTAAAGGATGACAAAAATTGTTTTATTTTTTTATACACTAATTACCATCGAAGGACGGCGCTGAAAATTTTTCCCGGTGACATCTATTAACTATATTAATAAATCTAACCCTTCCTCCGAATTATTTCCAGTCTAATGGTGATAAAATCGATAATTATACCACAGAGATTAAATTTCGTAGAAAAATCGCAACCATTACGCCTAGCAAACGTATACTGTATTTTATAGGATACACCATATATTTGTCTATTCCATTTAAAAAACTGATTTTTCTTTCGATTTAGGGAAGATATCAACTTTTTTAAATATTGTACCAAATAATAATATCATCACTAGTGCAGAAATTTATTGGAAATTTTGTCGCTACTCGGTAATATTCACCCGACTTCGTCATCCAACCGCTGCCATTGTTTATTAATTGTTGACAGAAAATTGGTGTCGGAACAGTTAGATTCTCCTACCACCTCGAAGTTATATTAATTCAAACGTTTTAACCTAATATAAAATTTATATAGTTTCTATTAACAAGTTTATATATTTCCATTTGTTCCTGGAGAAATCAACCTTGATGATTATTTTTGGGGATAGAAAATGCATACAATAAGAACGTCTACTGTGTCGTGTATGATATTGTAAATATAATTCGGTTACTTATTCATCGATTACAGATAAATAATTCAAAATTTATTTAAATGATTAATATTAATGATTAGTATTCTTTATCATCGAGAAATATATTTTAAAATTGTGTCGAAAACAAAACCCACCTTACTCTCGTATAGAGTAATCGTATAAAATAAAAATTCCATAGCTAAAAAATGATATTTAGATACGATTCGAGACTATTATAAAGAAAAATATAACAGCAAAATATCTCCGCCAACCCTTTATTATATATAGCGTAAAGTATTTTAAATTATGAATCTTTTTTATTATTTAATAATGATTTTTCTGAATAACACACAAGGAATATTATCAGGTGTGAATAACTTTTTTGTTTTTGAGATGTACAGTATATACGGTATTATAAAAAATGTATACAGTATATCATATAATAATAGTATTACAACCTCCTCCACAATTTATAATTACAAAAATTGATGAAGAACTACATCCGATTATAAACTTTTACATAATCAAACTATTACAAATAAATGAGCTTTCGACTTATTTTAATTAATTCCGACACACGATATTTATTTAATTAATAAAAATCATCTAAAAATAATTCTTTTATTTAATTTTTATCAATTGGTTCCAAAATTACATTTCTGATAAATTGACTACATGGTTTATAAAATTTTCAAATTCTAAAGAGAAATTATCTCTTCCTAAAATAATTTGAGAATTTTACATTCTAGTTTTGAATTGGCAACAGTTTTTACCCAGAATAGGTTTTTTTTCCTATTTACTTCGAACGAAATATGCGCTAGTCAAAATGACTAATAGTTTTTTAAATTAGTTCAATATATTCACTATTTTTTTAGAAATTGATGATTGGTATCTCTAATGATATTATCTCTTGTTATAAAATAAGAATTCTTTTCAGATTAAATGAGTGTTTAAATAATTTTATATTGATAATTAATGTCGATTTGAATAAATTCAATATTCTGCCTTGAACTGATATTTAATGCTTTCTAGAATTAGAAAAGAGCGTGAAGTAATCGATGTCCTTTATTATAGAATGAAGATATCGTCTGAATTGTTTTCTAACGACTGACATAAAAATCTTTATTTATCATTGATAATAAAAAGTTGAAGACTATTAATAGAAATCAAATTTCTCCGGGAACGAAAGATGTCGAGTAAATATGAAAAAAGCTTGTTTTAAGAATTCTGAAAATCATTCCATATAACTGGTAAGTTTAGTGGATTTTTAATTCGTTTATGAATAAATTTCAAGTAATCATTTGGAAGATAATATTGTGCCCAACCTATCAGTGATGAAAATAGACTAATATGAAGATCTGAAAATTCCAATTCGTACCGTCTAATAATAATTATTCACTCAGTGGCGTCACTAGGGGATGCGGGGGAGTGCGGCCCTCCTCGGGTCACACTCAATGTTTTCAAACATACGTTAAAAAATTACATTTTTGTCAATTTTACAACTGTAAGTCCTTTTTAAAATGGTCATTTCTTGTTTGTTGAGAGACTTGTGGGGAATAATATTGTTAGTTAGTCCGCGAGTGTAATAATAGATTGAAGTTGTACTATGTAAATTTCTAACGACCAAATATTTTATATAATATTGAGGGAGAAGGCGTGACACCATGAATTATCGCACAGGGTGACACCTATGCTAGTAACGCCACTGTATTCATATTGTAATATATTCTTAAAATTTTGAAAAATCAATTTATTAAAATAATGTTAGACAATACATATACTGTCTTCGATTTTGAATAAAGAAATAATGAATATTTGATTTGGAAAACAAAAATAAATATTGATATTCATTCAGAGTTGAAGATGGCTTACTGACCTGCAGGCACGAAGAAAAAGAATTACTGACTTTCAGACGCCTAGAAGATTCAAGAAATTTAAATATGAAGAAGATGAATTCTTGCTGCAGACAAAAAGAAAATGAATTTCTTGCCTTCAGATGCCTAGAAGATTCTCAGATTGTCGGCAAGAAGATGATGGCTTCCTGAACTCCAGGCATGAAGAAGATGGATTCTTGCCTTGCAGGTACGTATAGGATAAGTTTTTCTTTGCTTGCAGGCGCATACAAAATGACTTCTTGACCAGCTTGTGCGTGCAGGATGGCTCCCTGTTTTGCAGACGCTTTCAGCCGGGCTATTCCGGACTGCAGACGCGCACAGGATGGTTTCCTTGTCTTCAGATGTGTATAGTTGGGATCTATCTGCATGCGTGTCCAACGCGGTTTTCTTGGCCTGCAAGCACGTATAGGATGATTTCTTGGTCTACAAATGCATATAGGATGATTTCCTAGTGCGTAGCCGCCTACGGATTGGCTTACTGGTTTGCAGGCACTATCAGAGAGCTTTTTAGTCATCGGGCACTTCCAGCGCGGCTTTGCCGGCTACGTGTGCGTTCAGGTTGGCTTTCTGATTTCAAGCGCATATAGAATGGCTTCCTTGTTTGCAAACTCGTACAGGTTGGCCTCTTTTCTGCAGTCTCTTTCATTGGGGCTTTCTGGATTGCAGGCGCGTAAGATCTGCCTTCAGGTCTGCAGGATTGTCGAGCGCGGCTTTCTCGGCTTGCAACAGAGTGGCTTTATAGTCAGCAGCCACTTTCAGCGCGGCTTTGCCGGCTCCGGATACGTATAGTTGGCTTTCTGATTTCAGGCACACACAAGTTGGCTTGCAGGCGCTTTTAGTGAGACTTTCCCGGACTGCAGGCGCGTACAGGATGACTTCCTGGTATGCAGACATGCGTATAAGTTGGGTCTCCTGGCATATAGAAACGCACAGATGAATACTAGGTCTGTAAGGGCTTCCAGAATGGATTTTCAGGACTGCAAGCGCGTACAGGGTAGTTTTCTGGCTTGCAGGTGTGTCCAACGCTGCTTTTCCGGGGCAGACGCATACTGATTAGCTTTCAGATCTACAAATGCTTAATAAAGAATGGCTTCCTGGTCTGCTGGTATGTCCAAGTTGGCTTTCCCAGCCTAAAGAGGAGCATAGGATTACTCCCTAGTCTGCAGGTATGTCTAACGCGGTTTTTTGCTCCTCAGGCGCGTAGAAAGGGGCTTTTTGTTCAGCAGGCACTTCTAGCGCGGCTTTGCCGGCTTTATGTGCTTAGAGATTGGCTTTCTGATTTCAGGCGCGTACAGGATGGCTTTCTTTTCTGCAGACATATGCTGGCTGGCCTCTGGTTTGCAGTTCAGTGCAGCTCTCCCGGATTGCAGGCAGATACAACTTGGCTTTCTGGTTAGCAGATGTATCCAGTGCAGCATTTTCGACTTGCAGACGCGTGCAGAAAGGCTTTTCAGTCAGCAGCTGCTGCATGGCTTTAATGGCTGCAAATACTGACAGATACTGGTTTGTTTTTCTGATTTCAGACACGTACACGGCGGCTTTTTTGTCTGCAGACACATACAGATTAACTTCTAGTCTGCAGGCACTTTCTCGGACATCAGGAGCATACAGGATGTCTTCTTGATCTGCAAACGCTTTCAGCGGGGCTTTTTCGGATTTCAGGCAGGCACAGGGTGATTTCTTAGTCTGAAAGTGCGTACAGGATAGCTTCCTGGTCTACAGCCGCGTACAAGTTGGCTTTCTGGTTTTCAGATTGACCAGCGTGGTTTAGCCGATTTGCAGGTGTATAGATTGTTTTTCTGATCTGCAAGTCCGTATAGAATGAGTTCCTGATCAACAACCGCGTATAGGTTGGCTTCCTGATCTGTAAGTGTGTACAGGATAGCTTCCTGGTCTGCAGATGCATATATGTTGAATTTTCTGGCATGCAGGCGTGTATAGGATGACTTCTTGGTCTGCAGGTGTGTTCAGCGCGTTTTTCCTGGTCTTCAAACGCGTACAGAAAGGCTTTCTTGTGAATAGGACTTCCAGTGTGTCTTTGCCAGCGGCATGTGCGTACAGTTTAGCTTTCGATTTCTCTCGCTTACAGAATTGCTTTCTTATCTACAGAGACGTTGGTCTCTGGTCTGTAATTGCTATCCCTCTAGAGGGGGACCCATCTTGACGCGGCGAGGAGTTTATACCGGTAGGCACTATAGCTATATCTGCATTACAGCCGGACCGATACGTTGATAATACCTGGGTACACTAAAAGGCTCTCAGTGAAATAGCATTTTACCAAGTATCCTTGCGCTTGCCTTGTGCGTGTGCTGACGTACGCCGATATCCCTACTGTGCTTACCGAGTCGGGCTTGGGCAACCCGCATTCGAATTGTGGGGGAGAATTGATGAAATCCATTCTTTTCGGGCCTCGTTTCACTTTCTACAAAGAAGTTCTGCAGTATCGGGTAAACTCAAATATGGCCACAAGGCGGACAAATGTTATCAGGCAGTGAATTGCACTGAAATCCACTCTTACCAAAACTGTCCCAAACTTAGGAAAAGCCAGTATACGTTAAGTGTGTCAATGCGAACAAAACCTTGCCAAAAGGATCTTACTATACCACTTCACACAATGCCTTTTCTAGAAACTGTACTGTCACCAGAAAAGTCAAGATTCAAATTGCTAAAAAGACTGATCATTAATCTTTTCTCTGTTTTTTTTCCTGTCCTGGTACTATACTCGATTATGGATCTTACTATCTCAAGTCAGAGCCAAAATAAGTTTAATATTTTACAAATTAATCTTAATAAATGTGTGACAGCAAACAGTCTTGCACTAAAATTGGCAACTGATAACAACACTGATGTCATTATTCTTCAGGAATCTTACACTTTTAATAAAAAAATTGCTCTTTTTGGCACTTATAACACCTTCCCAAATTTCTCTACAGAGTATAACATAAAAGCTGGTTTTGTCGTCTTCAAAAACAACTTTGACTTTCTACTAATCTCCCAACATTGCAATAAATTTTACTCCACTGCTACACTGCACAGATCAGAACCCAGGACTTGAACTTTTTTGTTATCTCCATTTATATCCCTCCTACTGAAGATCTAAAAGCTGTCTTGATCTCCTTCGTGTGACTCTGACTGACATCCAGAAACATCTATTTTGTATTTGTGATGTCATTAATTCTAAATCTCTAATTTGGGGTAACTCAATCGAATATCCTAGGGCAAGAGAGTTCGTTCTCTTCATGTCTGAGTTCGATCTTCTTTCTACCAATCAGAGTCCACTTTCTATCTACAATTGTGAACATGGAATTAGTTGGGTGGATATTTCCGTCATCAACAACTTCATGCTTCAACACAACTTTACCTGTGAAATAGCTGATCAAGTTAATGGAAGTGATCACAATATTTGGATCAGTATTGAAGTAATCCTACTGACACCCAGAATACTAATATTACTTATATTCATACTGATTGGAACTCTTTCAAGGTTTCATTCGTGATTACTGGACAGCTCATAGGATTGAAAATATAACTTCCCCTGATGACATTGACAACTATGTTAGTTTTTTTTTGTCAACAGATAACGCCACTTTCCACTCAGTAAGAGTACTAAGTGGCGGGGCGAAACAAGCCCTTCCACAGGCTGCCCACCCTGCGGAGGGGTCAGCCGGATTGTGGAGGACG
>WUQG02411350.1:0-16203 GCA_011317285.2 Androctonus mauritanicus
TCTGTAAAAATTCGAAACCGGTTTAAACCGGTTTCATGGAAAAGTTAAAATTCGAAAACCGGTTTTTTAAAAAGTCGTTTTTGTATAAACCCTAATTTTGAATAATATAAAGTTTTGATTATGATTATTAATAATTTTATCAACAAATAAAAAAAAGGTGCGCATCTCTCCCGGATTCATGCTATATACAGTACGCATTTCATCAAGAAATCAAAATTCATTATAGCTAGATCTGGAAATTTTATCATTGGTGTTATATAATTTATAATTATATAAAATTTGATTCGATTTTTCGAAAAAAATTATTTTAGAATCACCATTATGATATAAGAAGCGTTTTTAGAGAATAATTTGCAAATATTATTTTTTCTTATATAGATGTATAGTAAAAAAATCAGTTTAAATATAAAAGAGATATTTATTTCACATAATATAATTTTTTTTTTCATAGATACAAATTAGAATTCCAGATTCTTCTCCCTTTAAAATAGGTTCGCGCGTCTTTTTTCAGCATTAAAGAATGCTTACAAGATTTTTGGATCAATAAGAAGGAAGATTGGTGTATTTAGAGAAGATTCGAATAGATGATATCCTTTGATTTCGTTAGCATTTATCAAATAAAGAATCCGGATTCAGAGCTTAACTGCTTCATGACATCAAGAGAGGTGCTATTTATCTCTGTTGATGCCAGAAAGCAGTTCAACTTTGAAAAAAATCTATAAACTCGAAACTCAAAATTCGTATTCGTTTCATTTAAATCGTATTCGTATTCTAAAGATGATAAACATTGTACTTTGTCGAAAACGTTTGGAAAATTAAAAATGTTTGTTTGTGCACAACTGCTGATATAGAGAAAACTTATTTATTATTATACTCTATAACAAAGTGCATTCAAACATCAAAACTTTTTTACATGTAGAATTAAACAAAAATTAAATAAACACCAAATTACTAAATATTTGTTTTTAAACATTTCTAGAAAGGAGTTTATAACTCTTTTCTTTAAAAAATGCTTTAAACGAAGTTGCTTATTAAAATGAATTTTTAGCAAGTTTGGTATGATGAAAATTAGCCAGAAAGAGGTACTCTTAAATAAAAGTGCTTCAGTTATACCAAAAATCTTTGCACGACAATTTTTAATCGATAAGAAATCTCGTATAGTTTATTTCTATTTGTCATATACTGATCTATCGATTACAAAGTACCTTGCGGGTTGCACTCTTACAGGAGAAATATGATTTTTATAAATGTGCTATTTTAAAGAGGAATATATTAGTGTATAAATTGTTTTAAAATGTAAATGCATCCATCATATAATATCAATTCGGTTTCTTAAAAAACGGAATTAAATAAAACATCATTGATGACATTAATAACAATACTTTATCGAAATTATTAATATTTATTTATCATATCGACAAATATACATATAAACCAGGATAAACAATAACAGAGTACACGATAAGTATTTTCTTTACGAATTACCCAAGAAATGAATGCTTATAAAAGTTAAATAGCTATTCTTATCAGATCGATGAATGTGCGAAGACCAAAAATGGCGGATGAGTATACCTGCTATTTAGAGCCCTAGGGAAGCATATGACGTCGGGGGATTGGACAGAAGTGTCTCGATAACAGTGGAAGTGACGTCACAGATGTTAGCAGGGAAGTATATCCACAGGGGCTATGACATCACACGTGACGGATAGAGTTAGGTTTTGGTAATTGTAATATTTTTTTCAAGTTAGGTTTATTTAAATTGTCAGAAATGCTTTATATTAAACCTTAAGTAGTTATTAATATATTTTTTTAATTATTTTATTTATAACATGTTTTTTTAAAAATATTGAGTTTATTGAATGTTTTATATTAAAAGTTATTAAAAGGGTATTAATAATTTTTTTTATTATTATTTTATTTAAACCTGTAAATTGTTGTTTTTTATGTTTTTTTATTATTAAATTAGTAAAAGTACTTTATATTAAACCGTAAATATTTGTTAAAAGCTTTTCTCATCTACGTATTCAAGTGTAGTAATATGTCTTTTTATTTTATTGAAATTGCAAAAACTCTTTCATGAATATTTTAATCTATTAAATTTTAATATATTTTAACTAAGACTTATTTATTTTATGAATCATCTTCTTTCCTGGAATTGATTACTCATTTTAAAGTATTTGTGTTTAATCAGAATCATCTTAGAATTATTTATTTTATGAAGTGTCTTAATCAAATACAGACATGTCTCCTAGCAAGTTGTCCTGAGTTGAAGAAAACTGACCATTTTTTTACTATCATGTTTGGTTTCTTATATCATAATAGGGAGAAAGAAATTTTTGCTTTTTGTAACAGACTTTATCATTCGTTCAAAGATTGTCAAATAGCGAGAAAGAATTTCTGTGTAGATGTTCCTGATAGTTATTATATCGAAGTTCATTATTTTACTGTAGTCATGGACGGTTCTACAAAGTACGGTTTCGTTGTTAAGGCCGTGACACACTGAACGCGACGCGAAGCGAAGCGGAACGAAGCAACGATGACAGAAAAATTTGCATCCTTCGCTTCGCGTTGCGCTGCACCGCAGCCTGTCTACATTGCTGTAGAGTTACTTCTCATGTTTCATGGATTTGCCGGTAGAGGTCGTTTGCGGAGTGTGGTCGATTTGTTATTAGAGAGAAGAAAACATATATTTTCGGTATTCTTTTAATCTCATGTCACATAAACATGGTCTTTTTTGCACTTCTAACACAAATTCAATATCAGAATCCCAACCACACGGTTGAACTTCCGCCATTTTCCAAGTATATAAAACATTCGTTGCTATTGGTTAATTGCTTGCTTCGCGTCTTGCCGCACCGTATTGTTCGCCCGTGCTGATTGGTCAAAGTTCAATATTTTCATCTCCTTTCGCGCGGCAACGCGCGTTAACTCGAGTAGCCGCACGGGAAAAGCTAGTCCAAGACACACTGTACGCTCGTAACGACGCGAAGTTGCTTTCTAATGCTTCGCTTCGCGTCGCGTTCAGTGTGTCACGGCCTTAAGCGTTCGGCAACTCAGATCTGATTTTGGTCTGACTGTTGCGCCGGGTTCGGTAATTCAGAATTCTGATTCAGAATTTCAGGACAAACTCAGGTTGCTCTTTCGTTCCTGAATTTTATCTGAACAACATGGCTGCGCCAGTGAGATATTTATGCGAAATTGAAATAAATGAGAGCGATGAAGTTTATCAACTCTATCTAACATCAGAGGAACAAAAATGTATATAACTGTAGAAAATGATATCTCATTACATAATTCTTGTATTAATAGGAGAATTCGTGTTTTTATTTAACGGTTGAAAAGTAGCAACGTTGCTTCGTTCTAAAGTTGCTTTGCTATTATTATTAACTGATAAAGAAATTCTTTATTATTTATTAATGTAGTTGTTTTATTGATAAATTATTTCAATAAATGGCATTTATATCGAAGATGATTAGCCACTAGTCCAGCGTAAAAATTTTTTTAATTCGATATCATTCTGCATGTAAAAACATTGTAATATATATAATAACCTTGTATTAATTTATCACTTCATCTGCCATGTTGGTCGGTAGAGAAGCAAACGAATGTGTTCGGTAAATGCCAAATGAAATGAGTCATTCGAAACTCAGAAAATCACGTGATCTATTTAAATATCTAGTGCGATTGGCCTGAATTTCCGAATGCGCCTATGGTTTGGTTTTCATTGCTATCAATGGCTATCGTAAATAACGTTAAGAATATTTATCGTACGCGTTACACGGGACTGTTTATAGCATTGTATGAATTGTAGTCGCAATTGTTTTGTCGCGTTATAGGAGAGCGCGTTATACGGGAGTTTCCTAATTAATGTGTTTAGTACAAATTTACATAAATTTTTAATCTAAATGCAGTTGCTAATAATGTAGAGAAAATATAATGCCTAATTTTAGTGAATTTTATTTGAAAATGCATAAAAATTAGTCTAATAATAAACTCATCTTAATCTTTATGTACCAAATTTTAGACTATAATGATTAAAATTTAAATTTCAAATACAGCTTTAAAGAACTATGCATTTAAAACGAAAAATGTTTTAATTTGATTCAGTTAAAGAGAACATAACGATAAATAAAAAATTTTTTTAAGCATATTATGTACAGGGAAACATGCCCTTTATATATTATTACTTAAATATAATATATATTAATGTATACTTTATTCTATGATGTATATCAGCACCGGATCTAGATATTTTGTCACCTTAAGCAACATCAGAAAATGGAGCCCTCTCTCCTCTTCACTCTTGCACATTAATACATAACATTATCTAATACTTTGAAATCGGGAACGCAATGACATCATTCACATAGTCACTGAGAAACATACAAAAAAACTTGAGTTGGATTGGGAGACAGTAAACCTAGACTGGGATTATATACAGCTTCTAATGAAAATAGAGTGGTATCTAAATTAAAAACAATAATAATAAATAATGCATATATGCGATTACGATATCCTGATTGCGATATGCCTATGAGGGAAAACGTGAGGGAAACAAATATTTATTTTGTATAGATATGTCATTCAATCATGTAAATAATAATAATTTTATTCTGACTGGTTTCTCGCTCCATTGATAAATATTATCCTTTAGAAAAATACTCCATTATGTCTTTGTCGACCGATTCTACAGCATGAAATATTGTCAAAGATAAATATAATTACGCTTAAGTATGAAATTGCGATTGCACTTTCGCGCCCTCTCATTATTTTCGCCCTAGGCGATTGCCTCGCTTTCCTCACCCTAGATCCGGCGCTGATATATAAGCATATGTGTTACGGCCAACGTCCTACGTAGAGCCAATTTGCAAAATGGCTGGCCACTTCTAGATTTGGCCAAAGCCCGAAATATACTAGAATTTATGACTATTTCGGGCTCTGGCCGGACAATTCGGGAAGTCCAAGAAAAAATGGCCAAAGCCAGAAGTTTTGCGGAACTAAGTAAGCTGACTTGTGAGTGCTTTCGTATGAATTTTGGTTTATTTAACAACGAGAATGGGATTGTCTGTCACGTCACATGTTGGTCTTACAATACTGATGCAAGAGATTATAGTACTTACCCATCCTCTAACATTAATGGGATTATCTCTCAGAGTAAGGAAAAATGTAGAGACATATATTTCGGGTTTTTCCAAATCTGGAAGTGGTCAATTATTTCGCGAATTGGCCGTAACATATGCACTATATTTATACATATTACAAATTAATTGATTTCATGTAAATAAAATCAACAACAACATTAATTTCATGAATAATTTAACAAGATACATATTAAATTTCATCAGAACAATTTGAAATTTTCTATAAGAAAATATCCTCTTTAAGTTATCCATATTTTCAATATTAAAAAAAACTATATCAAACTTTGATATGCAAAATTTTATTACAATGAATATTTTAATTTAATACAATTTTAAAACTTAAAAAATTTCACAAACTAAATTACTCTATACGTCATTTTGTAATAAATTATTTTTGAAGTTTAAAAAAAATTGGATGATTACTTTTATCTAATTATTTTACGTGTAACCTGTTAAAAATTTTCCCCTTATATATAAATATTTTAATTTTATTAAATTTTTGATTAAATAATTCCCGGTGGTTTGTTCTTAATAATGTTATTTTTTAATTAAGAAAATTAACAGCAAACAATTAAAAAGAAAAATTAAATTAGTAAACTATTTAAATTAATTTATCTTCTGCCATTAATTTTATTTTTAATATGCATAATTCAATAGAATTTTTTTTATCAAGCTGTTTTATCATAATTATTTTTATTTTTAAATTTATTATAACATTTTCGTAAATATTAAAATATTATCATAATAATAAAATTTGTATAATCTGTAACAACTTTATAGATGATTATTCATATTAAATGTGTTTATCATAGGAACTTCATGTTTATCACAAGAACTTATCATAATTCCTTTCGTAAGAACTTCATGTTTATTATAGTTCCTTTCTTTTAATATAATATAATATCTATCATAGGATAATTTTAATGTTTATCACAGGAACCTATCATAGTTCCTTTCATAGTTCTTTCATATTAAATATCATATCTATGATATTTAATATCATAGATGAAGATATTTAATAAAACCATGAAGATATTTAATATCTTCATGTTTATCATAGGAACCTATCATAATTCTTTTCATGAGCTTCATGTTTATTATAGTTCTTTTCTTTTAATATAATCTAATATATATCATAGGATAATTTTCACGTTTATCATAGGAACCTATCATAGTTCCTTTCATATTAAATATCATATCTATGATATTTAATATAATCTAATGTCTATCATAGGATAATCTTCATGTTTATCATAGGAACCTATCATAGTTCTTTTCATAGGAGCTTCATGTTTATTATAGTTCCTTTCTTTTAATATAATCTAATAACTATCATAGGATAATTTTCATGTTTATCATAGGAACCTATCATAGTTCCTTTCATATTAAATATCATATCTATGATATTTAATATAATCGAATGTTTATCATAGAATAATCTTCATGTTTATTGTAGGAACCTATCATAGTTCCTTTCATAGGAACTTCATGTTTATGACAGTTTATCCTTCATCAATTTACTTGCATTTTCTGTAGAAACATGCAAGTAAATTGATGAAAGATAAGTTATAACAATACTAAAATACATGTTATGGTAGAATTATATTAAATAAGAATTTGTTGATTACATTCGTTTAACTTTATATATTTTAAATAAAAATTAAATAAAAATTCCAACAAATATTTCGCATATAAAATTATTCCTTATTTGAATAGCTAAATTATCGTAACAAACTATCCAATTATTAAATTAATTTGTTTCTCGTAGACTCTTACACTCAAATTAAAATACGACAATGGCAAAGCTTCATTAAAATCACTGGAATGGATTTATAAAATATCTCATTAAATTCAGGGAATTCTTAAATTATCAGAAGGAGAGAATAATTTGATGCGATCGATTCAGTTTGGTTAATTCGGCATCATAATTATCTAAAGCAAAATTAGAATAGAAGGATAATCTTTTTAGGAATTATATATATATATATATATATATATATATATAAAGATAGTAGGTAATTTCTGCAATTTGAGCAGCTTAAGTCAGGAAATATAATTAAACTCCTTGTAGAATTGTGGTTAATTACTAAATGTGCTGTCGTTCTGCTACATCAACGAGTTTCTATCTTTTCTTTATCTACCATTTCGTATAAAGCTATTTTAAAACACATTTATTGATTTTCTAAACATTAATATTTCGTTACATCTATGTTGTAACTCCTTTTATTTTTATAAATATCCTTTAAGATAATACTTAATGGAATTTCGTTTAACTGACTTTCCTTAGTAAAAACACGTGTAGAAAGAAACAAAACGGTTTCTTCTATTAAACAACTTTTTCAGCAAATTTCTGTAGTTTATCCGGGAAGCTTTTTTAGGCTTTTTATAAAAAGGAATATTATAGGATCACTTTCGGAAAGCCTATTCTCATTTTTTTATTTTTTTTTAGAAAATTCTTAAGTCTTACGATTCCATTTCTTCGGATAAATTTATTTCTTAGACATGTTATTGTTTGTCACAACATTATTGCTTCTCTAATCCGAAAATACCATGCTCATATTATTTTCATATAAAATACTTGCTCTACTTAAAAAAATATAAATATAAATACGTATAGAAATAAACATTTAAATAAAAAATAACCGCCAATTAAGCCTGTATTCATGTTTCAGTAATAATTCATTTATAATAAATACAGTAAATTCCCTTATAACGCGCTCTTCGTAACGTGAATTCGTATAATGCGACGAAAAAATTACGACTAGTAGTCATACAACGCCATAAACAGTCCTCTTATAACGCGCAGGATAAATTTTTTTTAAACGTTACTCATAATATCCGTTGATTGTAATAAAAACCAAAACGATGTTTATTTCGTTTCCATCACAACTTTAACGGGTTATAAGAATCCGCGTTTTCGGTATCCGTGTTATACGGGGCCTACTTGTATATATTTTTTAAAATTTAGTTACCTGTATTCTGTTTTGTTTTTTCCTTCATTAAAAGAAACTTTCTTTAAGGCAAGTTAATTAACACTCTGCAAACAATAAATTCATATTTGAAACTAACGCACACCTGTGCACAATAGACCTATATTGGTCGCAGTGCTTGGGCTGTATAGGCTCCTCCCTCTCTACTACTACTAACGCACACCTCATTAGCAATATGCGATCAGTGCTGGAAGTTAGAGAACAAGTTTAAAAATTTACATAAAATCGTGCGATAATGCATGTCTCGTATAACGCGGAATGTATCCCCAGCATTATACGGGAGTCCGCTGTAATAATAATAATAATAATAATAATATTGATCTGTCTATGTCATTGTTATTCACTCTGAAATCATATTTCCCAGACACTCCTTCCGCATTATCTATTTATACCAACCATTCTATTCACCTGCCATCCATTCATTCATTATCACAAAAACGTTTATTTATCACATCATTGTGTTCACATCAAAATCTGTCTTATACACCCCTCAGATCATCCTACAAGAATATATGTAGCAATCAGAAATATCTTCTGCTGTCTTAGCTTCATCCTCAATCAGTTTCCTGCCATTCACATTAATTAATTAACAATATACTAATTAGAATCGTTTAAATTCTAAATCTATAAAAGTATATCATTATCAATTAAAGCAATCTTCATTTTTATTAAAAAAATAATTTTGTCTGCATTAAAAATAGAAATATACGCCTATACAAGTTAAAAAAATCATACAACGGTCCTCGACTTTCGTACAAAAATTGGCTATTTCGTACATATTTAAAAGTTAAATTTTTATTGATGTGTATCTCAAAAACGCGCGTGCTTCCTTGTAGCCATTCTTCCCTCCTTTCCGACATTAGTTTCCAGCGTCACAGGTTCAGTCTTGAGTTAGGACATGTGTCGTAATATAAATACATTTGAAAAATACTTTTCCACGTTATTTTACATTGCTCTACTTTTCGTACATTTCGACATTCGTATACATTTCGCGAACCAATTAAGTACGAAAGTCGAGATCCAATTTTCCAACGATGTGAAACGCAATATCAACAGTTATGAAAAATGTTCCGGGTTCTTATATTGAAATTTAAATACTGTAAATAACTTTTTATTCAATTGAAGCTTTCAGCTTTTATTCGTTTTATGTTGATATTCAGTGCACGAAAATAGTTAACTTTTATATAAAAATACGGTATTTTAAAAATTAATTAAGAAACCTTGAAAATATGACTGTTTTTTTTTTCTTTTCTTTATTCTGTACGATGCACGAAGAAAATTAAATAAGATCACAAAAAGTTACTTTATCCATTATAATTGTGAGGAATTCTCTAAAAATCAATACAACACTACTGTAACGACATCGAACTAAAATTAACTGAATAGTTTTAAAATATTTGCCAGTAAGCAATATTTTTTGAGATTAACTAAAGTGACTAGATTTTCCGAACTTCAATCCGGGACGCTCTAGATATTGGGGAACGTAAGTGGTATAGGGTGTGGGATTAGAGAAAATTAAAAAAATTTTTTTGAAAAACAATGAAAAAAGTAAACTATTAAAAAATTTGCAAAAAGAAAACAGGAAGAGGTAAAGAAACATAAACAATATATTTTACTATTACTTTTATTAACTTTTTCTCCAAATGGATTCATATACATTAGATATATTAGGGTGACCATATTCTATGTATATACAGTAAAGTTGGGAAGGAGAATTCTTCAGAAGCTAACTTTTTAAAATTAAATCTAGTTAATCTTTTTTTTTTTAAATTTTTAATATGAACTATTTACTTAAAAAGTAAAAAACATGACAATCCGGGACATTTTATTCGAAACCGGGATAAATCCGGAACATTTTTTCAAGCCAGGACAATGATTTAAAAACCGGGACTGTCCTGGCTAATCCGGGACGTCTGGTCACTTTAATTTAACGGAAAACCACCATTTTTTACGGATTGTTACGGATTTATGATAATTATATTTTTTCTTAATAATTTCACGTTTTAAATTAAAAAAAATTATACGTTTTTTTATTATTATAAAATTTCTTGATTCTATTTTCTTTGTTGTAGAATTAAATATTTAATTAAAAATTTATATCTTCTTTCAAAAAAATATTTCTGGTAATTCCTTTCAATTATCTTAATTTTAATTACTGTATATTTTTAATAGTGTTCGCTCATCTTTCATTTTTTTTGAAGTAATTCATTTTATCATAATGTGAAACACACAATTTTTACTCAAATTAATTTAAAAAGTTATATTTACATTGAAAACAAGTTTAATTATGTTTTGATCCTTTCAATAATTTTTAATAAAACGGAACAAAATTTAAATCTTTTTTTTTTTTTTTAATTTATCAGTTTTATTCATGCAACGTTTGTTAATTAATATAAATATTATTATTTCAATGCACGTTGAATAAAAATTAAAACTGATAAAAAAAGTATTAATTATCAAACAAATCTACTTGAAATTTCTCAAAATTAAATCTTTATAGCTGATTAAAACAATTACTTCTATCAAATATTCAAAAACTGATGATTATTTTGAGATTGATAGACGATCTTACGTTGCTGAAAGAAAAAAATATATATTCATATATAATTTTTTTAAAATTTTTATGAATTTGAACGTTATTCACTGAAGAAATAATTTTAAAATGTCAAGGTTTGGCAAACAGAAAATCAAATTAAGACAGAAGTTGGGAGTATCCTTTCTTAGATCCATTAAGATAATAAATGGTTTATTGCACGCTTCCAAATCGTGCTTGCTCTATAACGGATACAAGAAGGTAACGAGACAATGCGGAAAATAATTGACTAGGATTATTTTTTTTCTTCTTCTTCTATCGATATGACTTCTGAATTTAGTGTGGAAGTATATAGGTAAGTCATAAATCACATAAAAAAATAATAATAATAATGGAATGTGACCTTTCCCTTCCAGTTACATCAATGTTTCGTATTTCTTTTAAACTATGTCATCTGTAATTCCTGATATAAAATGGAAAGAATGGCAATAAGGGTAATAATTTCTTTAAATATAACTGTCAAGAAAAAATAATTTTGCAATAATTTTAAAGTCCGTTATAGTTATTTTAATATTTTTTCAAGGGTGGATACCTTAAGAAAACCGTGATTAATAGCTGAGCAATTATTTTTGTTATAATATAGCAATGTAGCTGTAATCGAAATATCATATTGCGTACTGCTATAGTATGACAATCACTGAGGGATAGTTTAATCAATTTTCTTGGTTCTAATAATTGGTTCTTCCTGATTAATGCTGAGCAAATGCATTGCGTTTAAATTTTTCATTATCACAACTCATTAAAATATAGTAGTATCTAGGGGAAATTGGTCCGAAATGATTCCCTTAAGAAAAACCCGAAAAAATTCAAAATAAGTTGGTATTGGGTTAATTTTTTTATATATTTTGGAAGACTGCTCTTCCGACAATAAAATATCTTAAACACTTCCAGGATTATTCATTCGAAATAACAGAAAAAATAAAAATTCGAGACCTATGCCAAAGGATCTTTTTGTACACCCATCTGTCCATTCAGATCAATTTGTCCCAGATAGTTAATACTGCATTATTTATTAACTGTAAGTAAAACAGTAGGCAAAAATACAGCAAAAAACAAGTTTTTAGTATATCTACGTAAAATGTTATTCCATGTTTGTGGAGACAAAAGAAGCATCAATGAGCTAAAATTTTGATAGCTAATCTTAGATCGCAGACATTGATTTATATTTAGTCGAATGCACATTCCAAAATATACTGACCTAACCTAACTAGTACATAACCGCCATCTTGTTTGTAGTAGTAGAAGTTTTGCTAGTTTGTCAATGGATAGCGGTAAAACTTAAAGAAATATCTGAGAAATACAATGAGGGATCGTTTCATCTTGACTGATCATTTTGGACCAGTTCCCCCTACTAACCATTTTTAAATGCGAAAATGTTAAAAATGCAAAGTATAATGAATTTTGCCTTTTATTACAATTTATCTAATTTTTATCGTAGATTGAATATAACGTTTAATAATTTATCAACTATTAGGCTAGATTAATTTATATTTAATTTATGCAAATTATTTTATGAGATATTAATAAATCATTATGCGGATAATTGGAAGAGACTGATGTGGTGTAAAATTAAATCGTTAAGTTGATTAAATTTTAACAAGTAAGCACTGTATTGTATAAATCGAACTTCGAAAATCTCCTTATATTTTACAAAAATTAGTGGATACTTAAATTTGATGAGAAATTTCTCACTACATATACGGCAAACGAGATATCGAAATTATTAAATTAACTTTAAAATTGTTTAAGTACAAAGAAATTTCAACTAAAGATTTTATCAAAAATTTATTTTTTGATAAAATATTCCAAATGTTTACAAACGATTACTTTCGACGATAAAAAGTATAAATACACAATTATACTTAATCTAATAAAGTATGATTACATACAAGATAAATTTATTTAAGGAAAAGTTACAAGTAAATAGGAAATAAAGTTGCTGGAGACTCGAAAATAGGATAAAGAATGCAGCTTGGACATATCCAATTCCACATCTATCAGTGTAAGAAAAGCAATAATCTTCTTACACTATTTCTCGTTAGCAACGATTGAAAATATTGCATTTCTGTCTATATTAATCATGTCATATACAATAATTAATTTGATAATAGAATATTTAATGAACAACATAAATAAGAGTAGAATAATGAAAATAATAATAAAATAAGAATATAATTAATTAAAAATGACTGCTTTACGTCTTATATATCTTTGGTAACTATATTGTTTTAATAATTAAATATAAAAAAAAGAATTATGAACAAATTTCCATAATAATAATAACTCTCTCTTCACACATACAAAACAACATTCTACTGGCATCGATGCTTTCTGTTTATAGTATTAATCAGGTGTTAAAAATTTATACATTATATTAACTATATCATTAATAAATTATGCAAAATTTGCATCTCTTGAAAGTTATTTGAACCTTAGATTTTCAAGTTATTGCACACGCTGATTTAGCAGGTCTTTTTTTTTTTTTGTAAAAAGTCAAAGCTATTGGTGGACCCCTTCCCACTCTCAAGAGTACCAAGGGATTTATCAGGTCAAAACAGTATTCGTGGCTATCGTTAACAAAAGTTTAATAAAGCTTTTTATTAATAAGAGCCAGAAATGTATACAGAATGATTTGAGGGGAAAAAAAACGGATATACCATTTGGTTCACCTGTAATTCTAACTACATTTCCAATTTTTCAAGTGAGATAATGGCACTATTAGACGTCGATTGATGTACTTTTATCTGAACCGAGTTCATTTGTCCACTATATTGGATGACCTCTCAAACCCTAAAGATCGTTTACTGGGAACTAGAGCAATTTAAAAAAAAAATCTACCAAAATTTTTTAGACTTATAATGGAACAGATAATTATCGGCTTTACTTTTACCGTACTAAATTAAATCTATCTTAATGTTTTAAACTATTTAAACTATTGATTAAATACCTGTTAATAAAAAAAAAAGATTTAAAAATATTTTAGATAAACTGCCGCGAGAAAAGATTAACCTGACAAAAACTTCACATTATTCTCTCTTTCCTCCACTTCCACTGACACGTTTTCGCTCTGGACTCAACTTTTTAAGTTCAATATCCATTTAACTATCTATTTTTTTTTGTCAACAGTTGTTATATAAAAGTTTAAACTTGCTCTTTCGATAATTTAATTTATTTCCGTTTAGAATTTTCTACAATGAAGTGTAGAATTCTAAAAATCGAGAATTCAGATTGTGTTGATGTGGAAAAAAATTGCTTTACAACCTACTTAACATTAATATTTTCCATCAGAAGTAATCAATAAAGTAAGTAGATTAACTGTTTATCCCAAACACAGCTTTAGTTATTCAATCACGTATTTAAGCAAATTTAATAAACGATATCAAATTCTAAATTAATTCAAATGTAATAAGACGACAATTGTTTAATCGTCGATTAAGTTTGTTATAATATTTAATTCATGAACTTAATACGAAAAGTTTCATCTCATTCATATTTTACATAAAATAAGATTCAAATTATTATTAAAATAATTAAAAATCGAGAAATTTAATTAAGAAGCATAGTATATAAATCATACATTCTTTAAAGGAAATTTTATGCATTAAAATTATAACTTATTGTCGAATATCGTAAACTTAAAGATGGATGCTATTTTTATGCCAATACAAGGGGCTCGTGTACCCATATGATCACACGAACAGAACCCATCACAGCCTGCCCCAACACCCATGATGGGATCACCTGGATGGCTGAAGTTTAACGGTCCGGGCTTAGACCCTTCCTAAAAAACTAGAGGTGTGGGACCAGGTTTGAACCCGGTCCTCCAGAGTGATAAGCCACAGCTTTATTGCAGCCATCCGGCCGATAAAGATGAACTTAAGCACAGGAAATATTATTCATTTACTATTTATTCTACAGCTACCAGAATAACTACAACTTATACAGCTCATTTTAGGAACCTAACCGTTGCAAAAATAAAACACGTTGTCTTAACTGGATTTCTCGATTTAAGTGTTGCCAGATATATCAAACAAATTATAGATATGTATGAAACAATCTGTTCACAACATTGATTTTTACGTATTTTCAATTTTGATGATATAATTATCGTGATAAAAACCGTAATTAACATGCTTTGAATAAGTGATTTCGAATATCTGCAAAAAAAAAAAAAATACAATTTTTTCTTATGAAATTTAAATAAAATGCGCATAATAAAATTGCTTAATAAGTCAAAAAATTAATGAACAGAAGTTAATAAAAGCCTCAGTTAATTTATAGGAATACAAATTAAGTGAGACGTTTATTAATCGAAATTTCATCCTGTCAGCAAACCGAGATGAAATTGGAAGAACATGGTCGATGGTCGTTAATAGGAATTTATTGATTATTAAATTATTATTAAATCTATAAGATTATTGATACAGCAACTACCTAAATTTGCATCTGTCTGTTCACTCAGGTTTATGGAAAATCATTTCCATAATAAATTGAATTCTATTAAAGTGCCGTTCATACAGATGGAAACATTTCCCAGAAAATCATTGATTTAATAATTTGATTTAAATAAATTTAATCATCGAAAATTTTGAATATTTAACAATCCAGTTGAATAATAAATGTTTAAAACTTAAAATGAATGAATGTTATTTTAATTAAATAATAATCAAATGCGTTTTACAAACTAACATAACTGATATTTAATATATTAACAAGTAAGTTACAAGAAATCGCAACATGATCAGTATCTAAAATTTTAATTTTAGACACTAATTATGTTGCGATGTTATGTTGCGATGAGGCGGGGACAGTTTTAACTACGGGCTGCACACATATTCGTAGAGGGGGGCCGGATGGTGAAGGATGGTGATCACCGGGTCGGGCCCAAAACCCCGAAAAAACCTTTCAGAGGATGCCAGACTCGGATCCTCCTGCGTGGCATGCCAATGCTTTACCACATGACATATTTGTAGAAGGGAAATAAACCTTATAACAGCAACAGCTGTTTGTCTATATTCTCGGTAATAACATTTGAATTACAGTATTTAGATTTTCATGAAATTCGGTATAAATATTTAACCTTTAAAAATGATTTCAATTTCGCATATCTAACGATGAGATTTTATTTAAAAAAGCGGATATATTGTTTTAATATACAGTGATATACCCCGAAATTACTTAATAGGTGGGACCGAAAAGCATAACGTAAGATGGGGGTACCTACAGATTGCCAAATCTAATTGTCGGCCAGATAGCCACCTGGAGTTTCAGGAGGGGTCCGGGCCCGGCCTGTTGAATCCCATTCTTCAACCATCATGAGTGTTGGCCAGCCTATGATGGGATGTATAAGTGGCCTCCGCTAGATATAAAATATCTCTCGTGCGCAGTGGTGGATTACCCAATAGGCACAACTAGGCACTAGCCTGGGGCCCCCGATAATTTAGGGCCCCCGGAAAATTAATTTTTTTTAATTGAACAA
>WUQG02411361.1:0-41919 GCA_011317285.2 Androctonus mauritanicus
CATATAATTTTGTAAGTTTCTTGTGTCGATCCTCCCCTAGGGAAATTTTCCACGTTCGGGTGAAATTTAGGGAAATAAATTGGCTGATTTCTTGTTAAGAAAAATCTCGAAATTCAAATGCACATATCGTTTTTTAATTTTCTTGTGTCGATACTCCCCTAGGGAAATTTTCTACGTTAGGGTGAAATTTAGGGAAATAAATTGGCTGCTTTCTTGTTAAGAAAAATCTCGAAATTCAAATGCACATATCATTTTTTAATTTTCTTGTATCAAAATTTTCCTATGTTAGGGTAAAATTTAGGGAAGTAAACTGGTTGATTTTCTTAATTCTTAAGAAAAATCTCCAAATTCAAATGCACATATATAATTTTTTATTATTTTTATACAAATTTAAATAAAAAAAAAAATTTGTAATAATGGAAATTTTAATTCTCTCTTACTGCGCATCAAATTTAAAAAATTTTCTTGCTAGCGAATTAAATTTTTAAGTTAGGGAAATTTCTAAAAAAAAAACTTTTTTCTCCCTATAATAAATAATTGCTTTTCATACTATAAAGAAAAATCTCCCTCTTCAAAAAAAAAAAAAAAAATTCTTGCAAAATTTCGGCAGTGTTGACAAATTGAAGGATTCCACAATCTTAAAGAAAACATTATGATATATTCATAAAATTAATATTTAAATCTTATTCTGCGTTATCTTATATTCGGTTTTAAAAATTTAAGAAAGTAATATAATGCAATTTTCATATTCTAAATAAACTAGTGGAATTTTTATATGAGAAACCAGATGGATTTTTACATTGGAATAAAGAAAGATTATGAATATCTTGAAATTCCCCAAATTACGGATAATTTATTATTCTTTCTGTTTAAAATTCCAAGGGAAAAATGCGGATAAAACTCTAAAAATTCAAAGCTGTAAGTAATGGGTATAATGCTATTCGGTTGCTATCAATAGGGATTTACATGATCTGTAGGGAAACGACTTGCATCGTATATACCTCAAATTATATATATATCGAAATTTTAAATAATATAGGGATTTGTTTAAATATCGGGAGGGAGAGGAAGTTCTTAACGTAGAGATAAGCTTGAAGAATTTATCTTTATTTGTATAATAATACGTATATAGATAGTAAAAGTTCAGAGTAGTTATCATTAAGAATAAAGTTCAGCCAAATTTGTTTACCATGTTGAGGAACTTATATTTAAAAACTACTTTTAAAAATAGGATTTAAAATAATCTTTTGTTTAGGGAAAAATTTTAATTGATGTTTGGAAATGTATCGATAAACAAAATTGAACTTTTTACGTTAATTAGGTTTTAAAGGAAATTTCTAATCACCAGTAAAATCCTTAGCAGGGATTAAAAAAATCTTTACTGAATATTTAGGGAAATTAATGAGTATTAAAAAAAAATATTTCTATTTAGAAGATAAATTTTTAGAAATTCTTTTCTCGAAAGAAAAATTCCCAAAACTAACAAATTTTATCCCTAATTTTTTTTCTTAATTAGGGATTTTTTTCTTTCGAAGAAGAGAATTTTCCCTAAATATCATTTTAAACGACTTTCTTACATTATCTGTACTGACCATTTTTCTTAATATTCAATAAGGACATATTTAGTCGTTGGATGGCCGGATTAGAGATAATAGCTTTAAAATAAAGATTTAAATAAACTCGAGGGAAAATGTGTTAAATAATAATTTTCTTTTACGTGTAACATTCCCTAATATACGGTATTACCTCAACATCAGCGAAATGCAGCCGTTAATACAGGAATAAACAAAAAAAAATCTCTCTCCTGAGGGACAATTCGGAATTTCTGCGAAATCACATCAGGGAATAAGGGAATAAATTCGAAAAAAAAAAGATAATTATAATATCTTAGAAGTAAATACAATAGATAAATTACGGAGGAAAAACGAGGAAAATATATATATATATTTTTATAGATATATCGCTAAATAATTCATACTTGTCACAAGTGATAATTTTTTTTTTTTATCCTCGAAGATTTCTTTCTTTGGAAGAAGCGAATGATTCTCTTTTTCTGGAATCTATACGTATATATATATAAAAAAAATATCTATCACTCAATAACGTTAGAGAATGATCGGTAACAACAAGAGGAATAGAGTCCTTACTCTGTACCATTCCAGATTGGAAGATTGATTGGACAAATGTTTCAAAAACTCCACGCAACTTGGAAACTTCTTTAAGGCAGCTTGTCATTCTTGAAAAGAGACTGTCAAGTAGGATTTTTCCTACGTACAGAGAGAGAGAGAGGAAAAAAAAACAGTTGGAAGAGTTTATATAACACTTCCTCTCGTCTTAAATTTAATTATTAATAAATTAAGATCGCGGCTTCCACCTGGAGAATTACAAAATTTAACAACTTCAAATTGGGTACTGTTGTTTAATTATTAGTTTGAAAGTCTACTCTAGTTGTTAATTCGGAAATTAAATTTAAATTAGAATTATTCGAGAGATAAATAAGTTTCAAGAATTTAATCGCCGTTTATGAAGATTTTACAAGGATCTTTTATTTTATTAAAGTTTAATCGGTTCGAAAGATCGCGTGGATATATATATATATATATATTGTTAAGAGTTTTCTGCGAATGTATACTAAATAAATCTGCCCTTCCGTTCCACCAGGAACTTGATACTCGTCAAAGAGCGCTCGATGGATAATTTTCCCCTTTTGAGTGCGAGATTCTCTGCATTGTGTAGTTCCTTTGAAGTCTATTTAGAAACTAAAATTGCTCTCTCTAATTGGAAGATACGTTGCAACGTACTTTCTAGCACATGAGAATATATGGATCAAAAACTTTGACCCTTAGACATTGCTCGGAATTTTAACGCCATCAATGCTGATATCACCACATGATTATTCGGCTCATAAAACGCCTACTTTACATGTTAGACAAAAGTTTCTTTTAATTCTTACTAGCTTCCAGCCATGTTTATTTAACATATGATGGATGAGGTATCATGTGACAAGTGATAATTAGAATAAAGTGGTAGATCTTGTTGATTACATACAGAAGAAGTGGATTTGACGTGAAGAAGTTTTCTAGCAATTAGTAAATATAAGCAAAAATTTTAAAAAGGAAAAAAAAATTATATATATAATTTTAACAATTCACGCTCAGGAGATAATTTGACTATCGTCAGATATCAAAATCTCAACATCACTTTTTTTGTTTTTAAAATAAAACTCATCTTAAATTTTCCTTTTTTTTTAAAATTATAACAATAGCAACTTTAATTATTAAAGTGTGATTTAAAAATAACTTTGAGTTAGTTAATTTTTTTTTAACTTTAATGTTGCAGCAAGGTAACAACTTTTAAAATTCTTTTGTCAGTTTGAGGCAAAGTTTCTTTGATTTGTGTAGCAAAACCGCGATTGCCAAACTGTAATATTCCCAAGAGTATCGAGTTTTTCTTCTTCTTTCACCTTTCCTATTCCCAAATCTGTCGACAAAATTGTCTGATTTGCCGATAGGAAAGAAAAAGGAAAAAAAAAATTATCGTCCGGTGCATCCATTGAATTGGGGTTGCCTTTAGGTGCCAAAATGCGAAAACAGAAGCATTTGCGAAGTATTAATGATAATTTTTGTTTTTTAAGTACATTTTGTAGGTCACCGGTCGTTTCTGCACTTTCGAGATAATCCTACATAACTGTAAAAATAGATATTATAAGCTAAAATATGAGATAATTTTAGCGCGAATGGTTTCTCGAACGACGACGCGTCGCTTCGCTTCATTTGCTTGCGACGCGATGCAGTAAAAAATTTTTCTTTTTTTTTTTTTTTGAACAATTTTCGAAGGGTAATATTTTAATTTTAGAATTTTTGCATTATAGAAAAAAATTACTTTACCGCATTAAAAACAATAATAAAGTTTTTACGATATTTTTTTTGTTTAATACAGTATTGAAAAGTTCTAAATTATAAACTATGACATATTTTATGTATTATACTTGTTGAACAAAAACGGACATCTCTTTAAGCTTTTACAGACATCCTAGATAATTTTTGTTATTACCTGTCCAAAATACAGACAGTAAAGATACAGGAAATCCTGATAAAAGGTGCGAGTAACTAATAGTGGATTTACAGTAAGTGAATAAAACAAATCCACGGATTTAAGTTCGATCTCTAGAAGATTGCATCAAATGTCTGGCCGAAGACAGTAAATCCGCTTTCTGAAATGTTTTCTTTAAATATATATATACGAACAATAATGTAATAAATTTATGTTAAACATAAAAAAATACCAAAAACTTTTTTTTTTTGTTAAAATTAGATCATTGTTGAGAGTTTCGTGACTTCACACTAATGCGTGTATCTCAAACAGTAATATCTTCAGCAGTTCCCCTCAAAAGTTATAATTAGAAAACAAAAATTATAGGTCTACTGTAAATAAAATTTTACAAAAATATTTATTTTTTAAAATTTTCTTCTTCTTGTTGTTCTCCATAAAAACTTCTCTCTGAGAGTTATGTAAAAATTGTATTTGCGTTATAGTAAACAATATGGCTTTTTCTGACAATACACCTAATATACGTTTTGAAAAAAAAGTAAAATTAACAACACGAGTAAAATCGTGGAAAATAATTCCAGGAAAAATTATATTTAAATCAGACAGTTTGTCAGAATAATTTTTACATATAAAAATATTTAGAAAAACAACAATTTAACACTAGTAGTGTGCGAATATTTTTAAAATTTTATATTATTGTGTTAACATTACGACAATTTTTCTTGCAATATAATTAACAAAATAACAAAAATTATAAGTCTAATGTAAATAAAATTTTGCAAAAAAATATTTTTAAAAATCAAAAACAAATTTTACTTTTTTCTCCATAAAAAAAAATTCTCTCTGAGAGTTAGGTTAAAAATTGTATTTGCTTTATAGTAAACAATATGGCGTTTTCTGACAATACGCCTAATATATATTTTGGTAAAAAGTAAAATTAGCAACAGATAGTGTAAAATCGTGGAAAATAATTCCAGGAAAAATTATATTTAAACCAGACTGTTGTCAGAATAATTTTTACATATAAAAATATTAAAAAAAGAAAGAAAACTTTCGTACTGATGGCATATTACTACTGTTAATATTTTTCAAGTTTTTTGCATTACTGTGTTAACATTAAGACAATTTTCTTGCAAAATAGTTAAAAAAAATTATAAATCTACTGTAAATAAAATTTTGCAAAAAATATTTTTCAAAATTAAAAACAAATTTTACTTTTTTCTCCATAAAAAAACTGAGAATTAGGTTAAAATTTGTATTTGCTTATAGTAAACAATATGGCTTTTTCTGACAATACGCCTAATATACGTTTTGGTAAAAAGTAAAATTAGCAACAGATAGTGTAAAATCGTGGAAAATAATTCCAGGAAAAATTATATTTAAATCAGACTGTTGTCAGAATAATTTTTTACATATAAAAATATTAAACAAACAACACTTTCGCACACTACTAGTGGTAATATTTTTTTAAATTTTACATCACTGCGCTAATATTATGGCAATTTTCTTGCAATATATAATTGAAAAAAAAAGTTCTCGAAACAATTCCACAAGCTAAAAATATAAAAATGATTTTTTCCAATGATGATGATAAAAAAAAAGTCGTTTAAAACTTGAAATGTAAAAAGTTTCAACTTAACAATAAAAATTTATAACAGTAAAAATACGATTCGCATTTAAAGTATAATTTGACTCATTTTTACGACTTTTCTTCTTAATGTAATCATTCAGAGAAAGAGAATCTTTTTTGGTACAGCTGCATCAGCCACAGGAGAGTGTGTATGTGTGTGGTACCTCCTTAAACCCACGTCTATTCAATGCGAGATATTGGTGATTGACAAATCCTGGCTCCTTGGAGTAATATCTTGGCCTTGAAACAATCCTTGTACCATCCTGTATTCACGACTGGATATCGTCCAAAATTACGAGCCACATTACCGCCTAAGTTGCTCTTGCATTAACCCAAAGCAATACAATAAATCGTTGAAGTATGTCCGATTCCAATTTGTGAATGGGAGGGAAAGGGAAGGTAAAAAAAAAAAAAACGAATGGTTCGGGAAAAATAGTTTTTCGATCGAGAATAGAAACTCTGGAATTCTAATTGGGACCAGATAAGTGCAAGAAGTTTCTTTGGAGCAGAAAACTAGTTGCAGGGAACATTGTTCGCATCTAGCTGTCGACGTTCGCATAAAACTCCAACCAGACACATTTAGTCGAGAACATAAAATTAATTGCACGTCAAGGATGGTTATTTTTTATGATCGTCGAAAAAAAAAATCTCTCTCTCTCCAAATCAATTCCGCGCTTAAAAAATACAAAAAAAAATATTCTTTTATTGCTCTTCCAATAGTCTGTCGGTGTTAACATATTTTTATTAGGCGCTTGATAGGAATTTTCGAATCTTAAAAATTCGGATGGCACACACACACATACGTTCGCCGTATAAAACAATTACAGAACGTAAACATTTTGCGCAACCACATAATTAAATTTACCTATTTTTAATATAAAAAAAACTTTTTACGTTTTTATCTCAAGGGCGTTCTCCAAATCTGTTAAATATTAATAAACTAAAATCGCGTATCGTCTCGGTTTGTTATTCGAAATTAATTCGATTCGATAAAAGTAGTTTTTGAATTTAGTTTTCAATTATTAAAAAAGAAGGTTTCTAGATTTTTATTTTACCATATTTTTCCTAATTGACAGAAGGTAAACTCTTCAAATATTTCCTTAATTAAAATTATACTCCGATTTTTACGACTCGAAGAAAGAAAAATAGAAAATAAATTTGCACTTAAAAAAAAAATGGTCTTAAACTCTTGAGATTTTCCACACAATTTTCTATTATTATATTTTATCTAAAACTAATTATAATGTTAAATTTTCTCATAATTTCTCTCTTTCATTACCGACATTTTTTTCCAATATAAAAGCTGTCAACCATTTAAACACGAACATGTCCTATATTCTGCATCAGAACCCGAAAAAGACGTGAAGGAACCCATACCAATCAGTCATAGATATATATATTTCATGTTTCTTATATTTTTTTACATAAAATACTAGATTTTGGGGGATCCAGTCCAACAGTCCCGCTGGCACCCCCTTCTACTTGTGCCTGCGTTACTGTATATAGATATTAAAAATATATAACATTTCAAAGCCCTAGAAACATAGTTCAACCGTTCTTCGAACTTTCGCAGGAAAAAAAAAGAAGTTGAAAAAGTTTTAAAGGTTATTCGAGATATCTTTTCATATTTAAATGAAAAATTTGAGAATCTGTAAAGAATCGATGCATAAACGTCAAGCAAATCTGAAAATACTTAAATCAAACTTTAAATATGTAGAACTGGAAATATCCTGTGAAAGAGGGAAAGCGGTATTAATATAATCGTACATAAAAGTTTTCTTTATAACAATTAAGTCACTTCAATCGTTTTAAATGAGTTTTGTTTTAATTAGAATCACTTCGTTTAATTAAAACCAATTGGCTAATGAAAACACGTTTTGCGATTTCGAGAGATATATATTAAGTGAGATAATTACTCGAACTATTAAAATTTTACTTTTTTAAAGGAAAAAAAATATAAAACAAACTGGGAGGAAAGTTTAAAAAAAAAGAATGAACAAACGAAATCAACTTAGAACTTGGAACTACTTTGTACATTCTGTTCTAACATGGAACCACTTCGCTCATTCTGTTCTAACTTGGAACTACTCCCTCATTCTGTTCTAACTTGGAACTACTTCGTGCATTCTGTTCTAACTTGGAACCACTTCGTGCATTATGTTCTAACTTGGAACCACTTCGTGCATTATGTTCTAACTTGGAACCACTTCGTACATTCTGTTCTAACTTGGAACCACTTCACTCATTCTGTTCTAACTTGGAACTACTTCGCTCATTCTGTTCTAACATGGAACTACTTCGCTCATTCTGTTCTAACTTGGAACTACTCCCTCATTCTGTTCTAACTTGGAACTACTCCCTCATTCTGTTCTAACATGGAACTACTTCGTGATTCTGTTCTAACTTGGAACTACTTCGTGAATTAATGTTATTTTTTATCGTTGACAGAAAATAAATATTTTGATATTAATTTAATAATTAAATAAATTTTTAAGATTTCCTGCATGTTTCTAAGTAAATCAATTGCAATTTAGTTCCTAAAATAAAATATAATTAACTGTTAAAAATATACTATCGAGAAGTTTAATTAATTATATAAGATTTTTTTAAACACCATTAAGATATATATATAAAATTTAAAATAAAAATAAATTTCAATTTTATATACAGTTATATATATTTTCGATAGAAACTTTAAGAAGCGAGCAATATCAAAATTGTTCCAAAAATTGCTATTCTTCTCTGAACCAGTTATGCGATTTTTTTTCTGTTTTTTTTTTGGTTTCCTTCTTTCTTCCCTATTGTTTTGTAAATTGCTTCTTATGTCTTGCAACCTTTCTGATCACTAGCCCGAAAGGATAATTTCGTGTCACGTGATTAGGCAGGAAATAAAGTGTGAAACAGGTTCACATCTCTCAATGCCGGGTCGTGTTATGCATTACAGATTTTTATTTGCTTTAATTAATCAAGCGATTGAGATAATTAAAACATCTCACGTGATCGCGATTTCTATTTATCTGTTTTTTGCGTGCGAATTACTATTTTCTGATTTATCACGAACAAAAGCTTTTTATTTTATTTTTTTATTTTGTTTTTCGTCTTCTTTTTTTTCCCTTCCCCTCCCAAGCGATCAGCGGAAGGGTTTTTGTAATGATTTAGAATCACGTGACGAGAAGAAAACTTCTGTAAAATTGATTTTTTTTTTCTTTCCTTTCCCCCTCTTCTTCTTCCTCTTCTTCTTCTATTTTAAATTTCTTTTCGGAATTTTCTCCAGTTTCATTTTCTTTTAAAACGTCTCAAAAGGAGATTAAATGAATAATGATATTGGTGTCGGGTGATTAAGGAGACATCATCAATTGACGTTGGGAATTGTAAATTCGGTCTTCCTCCTCTCTCTCTTCTCTGTTCTCTTCAACTTTCGGAAAGGAAACGATGACCACTTTCTACGCTCGATCACGTGATTCTGGTAATTAATAGCACCCTATTATCGTACCGAATAATTAAGTAACGACTTAGTTTGTTTAAAACTTTTGCAATGCCTGCTTGGATAGATTTACATTTGCATCGTTGCGAATACCTTTTAATTAAATCCAGATATTATCTAATCGAGTTTTATACGCATACGTATATATATATATAAAAAAAAACATTTTTAATCACGCGATCGCATTGAAAGCAAAAACCAAATGCGTGATTTGCACGGCGGAACGTGTTTTAAAGCCTAGATCAACTCTTAAAGTCGATACCCGAGAAATATATATATATATATATATATTTCTTCTTCTTTTTTTTTTTTTTTTGAAGAAATAATGTTGTTCTGAGCGATTGGTTTCTTAGACACTGTATACTCGCAATTGCCAAGTTTCTAGCAACCTTGTAAACTCGTCGATTAAGCTTTAGTTCTATTTAAAATCCGCCTTAACGGTATTATTTGATGGGAAAAGTAATAACATAAAGTGAAGTCAAGTTTTTACACTAAATAAAAAGCAATTTTGTAAAAGCTTTTGAAAAATTACATATTTTAAAAAAAAAAATAAAAAATAAAATAATAATAAAATAAAAATATTTTTACATTAAATTATCGTCCCAATATTTTATAAGATGTTACGTTCCCTCAAAAAAAAAAGAAAAAAAAAAATTAGAAAAAAGAAAAAGGAATTTCAATACACACTAATTTAAACTCGTTTAGGAAGTGACGTATAATTACAACGTCATTACATATGACGCAGGCAATGCGTCATTTCCTAAACTTTAATTATTATTACGTAAGAAAATTTTTATTGACGAATTTTACTGTTATTATTAAAATTAGATTTCCAACAAATAAACGGTAAATCTCCAATTTTTTTTTTTTTTTTTATTTTTGTTCTGTGTATTGTTATTACTATCATCATCGACGTCGAAGAAACGTAATTTTTTCTTTTAAAAGATAATGAGACGAATTTCTAGATTTAGTAGTGTTAACGATCGAAAAAAAAAAATTGATTAAAATAAATATTGAGACGAATATATTGCAAAAAAAAAGAAGAAAAAAAAAATTGGTTACCTGAATGAAAAATTACAATTAAAAATTCGTCTCGGCAATTAGAAGTATAATAATAAAAATACAGTTAAAGTTATTTAAAGAGAGTAACTTTTCTTGTTATTTATATAATTCGTTGAAAATATATATATATATATATGTTGCTAATAGTTTAAAATCTTAAAAATTCTTTATTTAGATCATTTTAGATGAGGATAAAAAAAAATTCAGACGAATTTTTTACGCGTCATTAAGGATATTAAACGATTTTTAATAGTAGTACTGACGAAAGCAAATTTTAATAATGGTGCTAATAAAAACCATTTTAAATAGTAGTACTTATGAAAACGATTTCGAATAATAATATTGATGAAAACCATTTTTTTGAAATAGTGTTGGTGAAAACCGCCTTTTTGAGAATAGTGCGGGTGAAAACCATCTTTTTGGGGTGGTACTGGTGAAAACCATTTTGTAATAGTGCTGGTAAAACAATTTTTATAATAATACTGATGAAAGCCATCTTTTTTGAGAATAGTGTTGGCTAAAACCACCTTTTTGAGAATAGTGCAGGTGAAACCTTTTTGAGAATAGTGCAGGTGAAAACTTTTTTTTTGAGAATAGTGCAAGCGAAAGATGATGGTTAAGTGAAAACCATCTTTCACCTGCACTATTCTCAAAAAAAGATGGTTTTCACTAATACTATTCTCAAATAAGATGGCTTTCACAGTGCAGTGAAATAGATGAATAGAGAAATAGAAATGCATAGAAAAATAGATGAATAGAGAATAGTGCAGTGAAAAGGTTTTCACCTAACCATCTTTTCACTGCACTATTCTCTATTCATCTATTTCTCTATACATCTCTATTTCTCCATTCATCTATTTCACTGCACTATGAAAGCCATCTTTTTTTTAGAATAGTATTGGTGAAAGCCATCTTTTTTTGAGAATAGATAGTGCAGGTGAAAACCGTTTTTTTGAGAATAGTGCAGGTGAAAGATGGTTTTCACCTAACCACCTTTTTGGGATGGTATGGTTTAATCATTTTGTAATAGTGCTGGTAAAACCATTTTTTATAATTGTACTGATGAAAGCCATCTTTTTTTTTGAAAACAGTAGTGATGAAAACCATCTTTTTGGGGGACATTACTGGTGAAAACCATTTTTCAATAGTACTGGCGAAAACAAACAATTTTTAATAAAACTAATTAATGAATGCGATTTTTTGCATTAATGCATTAATGAAAGCGATTTTTATAACAGAACTGGTGAAAACGATTTTTATTCATAACTCCACGAAAGTAAAAGCTCGATAATTCACATATATTTTAGATTTAAAGCGATTTTGGATATAATAAAACTATCTAATATCAAGTTAAGTAATTATTGACCAATGCGGTTATTAATGAGGGTATTTGGATACGGTATTGAAGCATTGATCGCAACAATAAAGAGCTTAAGGCTGTTGTCCTATTACCAAGAGAAAATCAACTGTATCCATACAATTAATAGTTTGCACAAAGATTTATTAACAAAAATAAATGCAGTGATAGTTTATCCGCTTATCTGTCTATTAGAATATACACTGCATGCGAGGTTATTTTTTTTCCTTCTCCTATTGGAAGTATGAAGAATTTATCCGTTTGATCAACATATTGTTGATACGCTTTCTAACGGAAACCAATGACTAGCTAGATTTATCCAATATGGAGCTTATCAATACATAGAAAGGAAGAGGCTGGAGGTTTTAGGAGCCATAACGTTACATCCCAACAACTATTATGAAGGCCATACAGCGTTTCTATATAGTTATGACCCCGTGAAAATTCGACATGGATCAGTTTTCAACCTCCCATACCCCAGTAAGAATAATGGTGTTATTCCTCCCAGCATGCAACTCTGTCCTCTTTGTGCGCCAAGGAGGATAGCTCATGTGCAAGCCAATTTATCAAATAACCGTCTGGTGTCAGAAAGAGAAACTGACAGGAGAAAGTTTTCATTGCATCAGGAATAGCAGAGTGACCTAGAAGTGTCTATATTAACATACGGTCTCATGTATTCGAGAAACTTTTTTTTTGTTTTTCGAATCATCATAGGTGATTAAATTTACACAAACTGTTTGTAAATATTTAAAATGACATCAGTTAAAATTCTGTAATCCATTATCTACTCTACTTATTGCATTTAAATATTTATAAAATTTATAATTCAGTTTTGTTAGCCATTAAAACGATATATTTTCTCGTTTACTCTTGTTTATTCTGTGTTAAAACTCGTACGTACAATACCCTGGAGAGAATTTTGCTTGACTTTACATATAGCAGATTTGACGTTCTTCTTGCAAAAATCGTCATCGTAATTATAAAATTGAGAAATTCTTGAAATGTTAAATATTGCAAAAATGTATCCCAAGACTTTTAAGGAGTTGTTATAATTTGCAACGAGTTTTAAAACAACTTATATACGTGGAGAAACTTCAGAATATTTTCTCGTAAAAATCGAAATTTCTGATGGCACGCGAGAAACACGATTAGAAAACAAAAGCAAAATATGGCTTATAAATTAAAAAACTTTAATTAATATCCACTGAGAGATCTTATATAATTCTTAACATGTTCCCATCTCCATTGAATAACTTTTAAGATCTTCCGCTATTTAAGAAAGTTTTGTTACAAAAGGCAGATGAGTGGGTGCGATAAACAAGCCGATACAGAAGATAAACAAGCTGATAATACCAAAAACCTGGTCATAATATAACTAAGGAAAATGGAGAATGATCGAGAAAGCGGTGAAAGAGAAGAAATACCGCTAAACTGATGACACATGAACTACCAACATGAAGCAGGTATTGATCCTTTGGGAAATGGGTAGAGAAAGAGAAAAGAAAACTAAGCGATTATTTGACTGGCTATGGCTATATGCATTGTTTCTTTGTTTTGTCACAATTACAAAATTTCGAACATGCAATCTGTAAGAATGCTCTCCGTGGACAAAATAAACAGTTATCGTCATCAATCGAAAAGATTTTTCTAACATCAGCGATTTAATAATTAGAATTTCTAAGTCAAAAAGTGAAAAGAGAGAGAGAGAGATTCTGTCAACATGAAATTCTTATAACGAATTCAGTAGCGAATAGAAGAGACGAGTTGATGGAATATAACGCTTGACTGGTATCCATTCACTTAACGACATAAAACTTTCTACGCACCAGAAGTTAAATAGGCTATGTTATTTTTATCAATTGAGATTGTTTCATTATTATTCAACTACAGTTAACCCGACAGAGGTCATACACACACACACACAAGCGCTTTTCGACTTTTAAAAATCTTTCTTAATTACATGCAACCTCTTATAAAACAAACATTTTTATCCTGGCACAGTATATATATATTCTAATTTTAGCAATAAATTTACACCACGAATGAAACCTTCTCTCTTAACGCTTCGCATTGACATTTTACAAAATTTTATTTTTTTTCTAGTAGCAATTACATCATACGTTTAACTTTATTAAGCAATTAAATAAAATTTAAATATGGCTTCACTTTTAAGCTTGGGTTATTACGCATTTAAACCATTAAAGGAAGAGAACCTTACCTTACTCTCTATTATAATAAATTATATAGTTATAATTATGTTATACATTTGCTCCGTCTAATTGTATAATGCATAATATGTTCAAATAGTCTAATTTGCTTTCCATTATGAAGTCTTTAGTACATCTTCCCTATTAATCATGTACATCACGTAATGTAATTCGGTATAGTTTTAGGAGCACTTTTTCTATTTTTTTTTTTTTATTGTCGGATCCTTAAATTTCTTTACGTTCATTAATTTTTATAAGAATTTTGGACGATGAATACGTTTTGATGCGAGTACAGAATGGTGTCCGTCTGTCTCTATTTCTTTTTATTCTGTACAATTAAAAAGATACAATGACGTAAAAATAAGAGAGCGAGAGAGACCTTTTTTATATCAATTAGATTGAATCGAATTACGAAAAAAAGGAACTCTTTCTTTAACCTTTTAAACCCGGTTTTGTTAGCGCTAGCATCAAATCAATGGTAACCTCAGCACATGAATAAAAGAAGTTACTTAATGTTTCTGGTAAACTTCCCCAAGGGATAACATTGATCGAAACTACGGCGCATGCGCATTCGTTAGCTCTTACACTTTTCCCCCTTCCACACCTTTAGTGTTCCGCACGTGTGACTACACGATCGGAGGTGGGAAGTTTAGTGTTTTTTAGAACGGGGCGTGTTCGATGATATGATTATAAGAATGGCTTTTGTGTAGAGATTTTTATATTTTCGTCGTGATCGTGTTTCGTATTTTTATTTTCTTTGTTCCCTTCGCTTAATGGAGAATTCGTGTGTGTGTTTATATCTCCTGTTTAATAATTTTAAATAAAAAGTAAATTTATATTTAATAAATTCTGTGTGGGGGCGGCGTGACGTCACATTCCGCGTAAGTTTAAAAGTTTCCTTATTTAGAACTGTTACGGAGGAGTTTCAATTACAAAGCGTGGCTAACGAAATCGATTAATTAGCCAATCGCAATAATGAAAAAAACGAAAATATACGTAACGTTTCGCTCGGTATGACGTCGATTTCCATATATAGTAAAAAATTCCATATTCGATTTAAATAATTAGAAATTATTAAAAAAAATAAAATTCAGAAAAAAAAACATCGCTGTACAAAATTAAATAATTATAAATCAATTAAAAAGATGAAATATATATTATATATATAAATGGAAATTTTTATCATAATTTCAAGTGTTGTAGTTGAATTTCGAAGTTGATTCGACGTCACATTCCTGGAAAGAGATTCCGTATATTCTCATTAACAATTTTTAAAAAACGAATTTTTATTAATTTATTTATTAACGAGCCAGTAAATACCAGAAATTTAATTATAATTAAAAGGAAAAATATCCGAAATAGTAATTTTAATCGTAATTTAAATTAAAATGTACAGCGTTAAGAAAACATACAATATATATATACATACACATCTATGTCACTAATCTCGACATTTATAGGAGAAAAAAATCTCTTATGTGAAACTATGCTAACTCGACATTTATAGAAGAAAAATCTCTTATGTGAAACTATGCTACTAATCTCGAAATTTATAGAAGAAAAATCTCTTATGTGAAACTATGCTACTAATCTCGATATTTATAGGAGAAGAAAAAATCTCTTATGTGAAACTATATTAAACGTGTTAATTTACTGTTAATTACGTAATAAAGTTAATCGAAATCGTTGGTAGTATTGCGTGAGTAACTAAATATTTGTGTAAAATTTTTTTTTTCCTGTAGGATATGTTTTTTTTTCCTTTTATAAGAGAAAGAAAAATATATTACCGATTTATGTATTTTATTAATATTTCATAAACACGACTTCAACATTTTTTTTTTTTTACACATAAATATGGAACAGAAAGATTCGTGTGTGATCGCATTCTTAGAATATTAATTTTGAACGTTTATTAGTAAATATATATAACTAAACATTAATTTTAAAAATTTATGTTTGTTAGTAATATTCATCCTCTTCTTGGTTTCGCATTAAGTTTAAAAAAAAATTAATAAAAAAAAAATAAAAATAAAAATTTTAATCACGTTTTGATAAAAGTCAGACTAGTGGAGGTTTATATAGAGAAAGCCGTGATAATATAAAGTATTAATCAAGATGAAAGAAAGATTACACACAGTTATAAATAACGATTGTATAAAAAACTTATAAATTTTTTTTATCTCTAACGTTCGCGTAAATAAAATCTAAACACACAGTTATTTTTCTTGTTAAAAAATTTGTTGTAAATTAAATAATAGTAATAATAAAAATAATAATAATAATAATAATAATAACAACGATGAGATCTTATCACTGTATATTCTTTCAGATCTATCAGTTATAATTATTTTAATTTATTGATTAATAAAAAAATTATATATCGATTATATATATATATATACACACACACACATACATACTGTCGATATGTAACGAAATAGCTATCAGGTACGATTTAGGAGGCCGGTATTCAATAAGCAAAATAGCTATCATCAGTACGATTTAGGTGGCTGGTAGACAGTAGGCAAAATAACTTTCAGGTACGATTTAGGTGCCAGTAGGCAATAGGCAAAATAGTTAACAGGTACGATTTAGGTGACCGGTATTCAATAAGCAAAATAACTATCATCAGGTACGATTTAGGTGACCGGAAGTCAATAGACAAAATAGCTATCATCAGTACGATTTAGGTGGCCGGTATTCAATAGGCAAAATAGCTATCATCAGTACGATTTAGGTGACCGGTAAGCAATAGGCAACCCTCCCCTATATAATTTTTATAATTTCATCTGATGACAGATAAAATTTTACGAAGGTTATCGATTTTTAATTTTGCGGTTCGTGTCCACAAAACGGTGATTAAAACTACTTTTAATCGCTGTTTTAACTATTAAAACTCTACGTTTTATTAACTACTTATTAATAAATATCTAAAAAAAGTTCTAAATTTTTTTTCCTACAATTAAAATTCATTTATTGCGATAAATGATTAATCTTTAAATAATTATGTAAAATTAATCACGAGGTTACGTCTAATTGATGGTTTAATTTTGTTACGTTTTTACCACCCTCCTCCCAATCATTTTCATTAATAAATTATTTAGTAGTAGTAGTAGTAGTAGTAGTAGTAGTAGTAGTAGTAGTACCGTATTGAAATTAATAGATATCATTAACCTAATATGGAATGTAGCGCGTGACGTCACTTTCCATAAATAGTAAAAATTTCAATTTTTGAAGTGAAACTAATTAATTTCTCCGCCTGCCACGACATCTATATTTTTGGCCAAAAATGTTCCGTTTTTGGAATAAAATTATTTTAATTAATTAAAAATTATACAATTTTAAGCCGCGATAAAAAAAAATTTTTTCTTGGACATAACTAAATTTAAAAAAAAAGGAAATTAATTAAATTAACTGATTTAATTCATAAACTTTAATAATAATAATAATAATAAAAATTAGAAACACGTAAACAATAATTAAACGCATACGTAATAATATTTTTTTTAATAATTACGCGTCGAACGTTTGCAATTACTTACCATAACACGAACTAGTTTCAAGAATATTTTTTTTTTTTTTTTTTTTGTGGGTTAGAATTTCAAATTTTTATCTAAGATTCATCCTTATTCAGTTTATTTATGATCTTGGACACACACACACACACATATATATATATTTCCCTGAAAGATATAATACTGAATTTGATGGCGTATATATAAATAAAATTCGAACTTGTTTGAAGATGTGCACAAGTTCATATTTAAGTAGAACACTTATGATATATTGTTAATAACGGGTCAAACGAATGCTTGCTCACGAATTCTCATTTTCGCAATCGTGTTAGAGAAGAAGGAGAGAGAGAGAGTTTGCTTTGCTCTTACTCTAAATTCCTTAAAATTCGATATATATATCTGCATTCTTTCCATTTAGAAAGAAAAAGAAAGAAAATATATATATATATATAGTGATATATATTTTATAAGATAAATTTATAAGTTAGAAAGGAGATATAATGTATATATTTCCTTCTAAATAATTATTTTTCACTACTTTGTAAATTGAAAACTTGTGAAAGTCGTATTTATATATATATAACGTGTGTATGTGTCTGTGTGTGTGTGTGTGGAAAGAGAGAGAGAGAGAAATTGAAGAATTTTGTGTGTGATAAGCATTTTTATGTAGTGGTTCTGCGAATCTTCTTATTGTATTTTTTTTCTCCTCCTTATTTTTATTCACGGAAGCAAAAATCAAGCGTGAAGAATACTTTTATTTGAAATACGTTTTTATATTGTTTTTAATAATAAGTTTCGAAAATTTCTATCTCTTTATTAAAAAACTTTTTTTTTTTTTTTGCTCTCTCTCTCTCTCTCTCTCTCTTTGAATTTATATTAAATATTTAAAGATTTTAAAAATTAATATTTTTAATAATTTGAGAAAGCAAAGTTATTATTATTATTATTTTTTTATTATTATTATTAAATGACCGCGTTTATTAATATTACAGATAAAGTTAAACATACATTGTTCCTAACTCCATTAAAATTGTTGTTCCCCCCCCCCTCTCTCTCTCTTTACGAGCTATTTTAATATAAATTAAAATTTACTCCAATAAAAAAATGAAAATTAGCTAAGAATACGAAAGAAAAATGTCGTTTACTGAAATGTATTAACATTAAAATTAATCGTAATTATTTATTAATGAAATGTATCAATATTAACGTTAAACGCAATGAAATGTACAGTTAATGACGAATGAATGTACATTTAAACGTATTTAATGACGAAACAGACAAATATTGAATCGTGTACGTTTCGAAACTGATAAACAGGAAAAAAAGACGTAAAAATAAGCGAGCGGTTAGTATCAAAATCGGTTTAAAAATAGCTTTTAATGCTATTTTTTATATATATATAAACAATTTATAAGGAATTATATTTATTTTAAAAGATAGGTCGGGGGAATGGAAGCGAGTCGAAATCATTTGACATTAGAGATATTGTGTCTTGGAGATCGCATGTCGTTTGCAGGCAGTCAACAGCAAGTCAGCAATATATCATCTACTAATACCAAAAACCTCTCTCATTTTCTATCCTTCTCCTATCCCCCCTCCGATGCGGTAATACCCTCGCTAACAGGGCCTAATCTATCCTCTAGGAGGGTTACTATGGTAACACCAGATTGCTGTCACGAATGCGCAACAATGTCCACTGCTTGATAGACAAGTGTATTTATGCAGTGAAGATTGACAAGAGAGACGTTGTGGCGTACGTCTGGAAGGAGATTATAGCGTCGAAATGAAGCCTTTTTAAACGCAAAATTGCCTATCAAAATAATATTTTTTTCGAACCTTAATAAAGACAAATTATCTTAAGAGTATTTGGCCAGTAATATAGAGTTTTAAAAACACTTTAAACGGATGAGATTATACTTACGCAACCGTTCTTACTTTTAGTAACTTTATGCGCGCTTTAAAAGGTGAATATTTCACGAAATCTGCAGCACGAAATATGGAGAGTTTTAAATCGTCATCTCTCCTTACAGTATAGATAATTACAAAATTTTTATTATTAAAACTGTATCGATATTTTTACCTTTTTTTCGATGTATCAAAAAATTTTAAATATTTATAAAAATGCGTTTGGCTAGCGGATCTCCGCCCAATCTCGGAGCTCCCAGAGGATAATTTAACGTGTTGGACATAAATTATAAATTAACTGACACGTCATAATTATGAATAATCAAGTCGCAATTAAACCCTGTCCGATTTCTCCAACAGATATTGAAATTATTACAAACTCGGGAATTGGTTTAAAGTTAAAGAATTAAAGACCTTGACGCTTACATTAAATTATAGAATACGTTAAAAAAAAAGAAAAAAACATTTACACGCCTTGTTAGAAATAAAATGTCGATTGTCTTTCGCCAATCTAATCGCCAGCAAGATGTTGACAAATTGACAATGTCACACTAGCAAAGACATCAGCGCCTGTAAAGGTGTCTTTCTTCCTGAAACAAGAGATTTGATGTGAAGTCTCACTTCAGGGAATTTCGAATCGCTCGTTATTTCTTTATTACTTTCCTTTCCAGCTTCCCATTTTCCATCCTAGTTTCATCGAAAATAATTTACAGGTTAAAGGAGACATTAATTGCCTGCCATTCGCTTTCGGCATGGATATTTTAAATACAGTGCCTCAACGCGATTTAAACTTTTAGTAAAAACGACTTTCTACAAAGACTGTTGTTGAAACTGTAAACATGGCGTTTAATACGCCGATTATCATTTAAAGAATCGATTTTTTTGTCACTCTACAAACTTATTTAATAAGCTTAAGAATGATATGAATGATTACCTGGCGATAAATTACACAATGATAGTGTAAAACTATGCCTATTGATCCTTTCCAGTTCGAGCTGGGAGATCAATCATTCACTTATTTGTAAGGTGAAGTCGATAAGTAAATGATTCGTCTTCTATCTGGTAACTAACTCAAACCTAATTTGTTTATAGAAAATAAACGTGTTTTTTTTTTATTGTTGTTCTCGAATTTGTACTTTTTTTCCTAGTTTTCTTTCGGTTATTTTTCAATATTTTCCTGCTCCAGAATGGTGATACATGTTCGAATGTCAAAGTCTGAATGTTGTGATTTACAGGCACGGTCAAAACAAAATAGTTTAGCGACAAGAAGAAATATTGTTATTTTGAAATATGAAAAAGAAAAAAAGAAAAAAAACTTTGCTATTACTCTAATTTTGATTTTTATTAAACGGTTTCTGCAGAGGAGGGGGAGAGAAAACCATCCATTAAATCGATATTAATCTATCAGTAAATGGTTTATTAGCAAGATAAAAATATTATATAACTTATATATATATATATCAATCGATTCTATGCGATTAATATATCGATTAGGCGATTAAATTACTCACTTATTTATGTGTTTATCACCATTATTTTTTAAACTAACTTATATAAATCTTTAAGGTATACGTAAACAATTTTTAATTTTGTTTAAAAATTCTGTTAACAGCGTTTAAATAACAAAATTAATCGTGATTTAAACGCTTTGTATACATAACGTCTTTCTACCTTTTTAAAAATTGTCAATAAAGTAATATTGAGAGATAAAAATAAAAAATATTTTTTTTTTTCGTCCAAAAAATATTAAAATTAAAAAATTCATGTATTAAATATGTAAATATTTAATTTATATATTCATCAGATTTTTAATAAATTTTCTAAGTGAGTATTTAATGAAAAAAAAAGGAATAACTTATATAAAAATTTTCAAGAATAAAAATTCTAATTAATGTTTTAACATAAAATTAATATAACGTTTTTAGCTATTATATAAAACGTTAGAAAGTTAACTCGCTTGCAAAACATCGTCGTTATAAATCACGTAAAAATTTTAAATCCTAATTTAAAAAAAAAAAAAAAAAAAATGCTAGAAATAATTATTAAGTCTACGACTGGATACCCAGTTAGAAATATGCCAAAAATTTCGTGTAAACTATTAAAGTTATGTATCTAGTTTTGTTGTTTATCGCATAAAAGGCATTCGTTGCTACGTATAATTAATATCGTTTAATTCACCACTTCGTGGTTTTAAACCGTAAACCGAATAAAACTGGTTTCTCGTTTAAAAAAAAAAGAAAAAAAAAATTTTCTTACGTAGCCCCGAGTCATTTTTTTTTTTTTCTTCTAAAATTCGCATCGTCATTTTTAACGGATAATTCTACAGACTATTTTCCCCAGTTTTGAATGACACTTATATATCAAAAGAAATAAACAAAATCTGGAAATTTCTGAATAAGAAATTTTCTACTACTTCTTGTATTAAAGTTTATATTTCCAGTAATTTCTTACCTTCTGGCTGTTTTCGGTTGGCTCTTGTTATCATTCTAGAAATTGCATATTTTATACGGTTACATATACGCGCACACATATTCGAAACTACTACTACTACTACTTACTTCGTAACTTTAGAATGTTTATGTTAATATTAAAAAAAAAAAAGAATAGATTTTCATTAGCATCAGCACTTTATCAAATTCCTTTTATCGTGTAGTGATCGGGAGTGAGAGTACCCCAGGTGGCAAGACAAACTCCTAGAATCAGTTAGACTCATAAACAGCACTTTAATCTCTTTCAGGAAACACAAATTTACATAAACCACTTCCTTAACAGTTCGCGAATGCATCGACGAAGGATAGAAAAGACCAACCACTGTGCACACGTTATGACTAACGGATTAGTTTTATTCGAACTCGGGATTAAAACTGAATACAGGAAAGTGTTGTGAACGAAGTAGCATTCTATTGTTTCTGAAGGGATTATGTTGTTACTACACACATGATAGGGTTTAGCATATTGTCTACTGGACGGTGTGTTTGTCAGACTGGTGGAAATTTTAGATATTTAGTAGTTTAATAATGTCTTCTTAGATTTATGTGGTTCGCTTAAAGATTTACTGTGTTATTTTGTTTATAACGAAATATCCAATCTTTGCCAAGATATGAAGCTCTGTTACTGCTACTCTTTATGATAATCTTTTGATGTATGGTATCTAATATTTCTAAAATATTATTATTATTTTCCATCCGCTCTTATTTTTATAAGAAAAAAAAAAGGTATAATTAAGTGGAATTAATTAAAAAAAAAAAAAGAATTCCTGTTTTGATGAGTTTATTCGCCATTTAATTTCTATTATTATTATTTTACTAATTATTTGTTTTAATTAAAATTTTTAATAAATTGAAAAGTTTGATAAATTTAAAAGCTTAATTTAGGTAAAATAATAAAAGATATTTTACTTCGTTTGTATAAATAATTTTTTAAAATTACGAATAGGAAGGAAAAAATTTTAATTTAAAAAAAAAAAAATAAATAAAAAATAAAATGCGTAGTTTGTTTGGCATTTTCGATCAGGGAAAGTTATGGGGAAGTAAAATTTTCTTTTAGTAAAAATTAATCAAGAGAGAGAGAGAGAGAGATAGTCACTGTTGTCCTGTATCATTTTTCTTATTTAATAAAAATTTCTTTGAAAGTGAATATAATTTTGTAGTTCTTTAGTGAACACATCTTTACCATTATCTTCTCTTTAAAGTAAAAAAAAAAAAAAATCTGTTCGGAAAACAAATCACGTATTATGTTTCCTTATAAGGAAAATTTTCTTGAATGATAAAAACAAAGAAGCATCAATTTCAACGCCTTATTTAGTAAAAATATCCTTTACAAAGTAAAAACACTCAATTTCAATTTCTCGTATAAAGAAATATACATAATAAAAAAAAATAAAATAAAAAGCATCAGTTTCAACGCCTTATTTAGTAAAAATATCCTTATAAGGTAAAACACTCAATTTCAATTTCTCGTGTGTAAAGAAATATACATAATACAAAAACACGACAGTTTAATTAATCCTTTTCAGAAATGAAATTTACAGATTTTTCATCGAAACTGAAATGAAAATAAACGTTACGTAAAGTAAATTTTTTTTGTTTTATTTTTCGTTTTGATAGGACGACAGGATTTCAACATTAATTCAATGATTTATTTACGGAAATCATCATCATTTTTCGTTTTTTTTTTTTTTTCAACGTACTTTCCCCTAGTATAGAGTTATGAAAACACACATAATTAATCAATAACCATTTTGTTTTTACTGTTGCAGAAATAAATTTTCTTCTTCATTCATCACACGAATTATTCTAGATAAACAAGGATTTTATAATTATTCGTCTGCAATTTTATATATAAGAACGTCAAACAAGCTTTTATATAATTTAATAATAATAATAATAATAATAATTTTTCCACGGATATTTATAAGCAATATATATTAAAAAAAATATATTTTTGACATTTTCTTGCAAAGAAAAAAAATAAAAATTTGTTGACTTATTTTTAAAGAATGTTTGAAACACAGAGTTAAATCAATAAAAATCACGTTTGAAATTCAATTATTCAAAATAATTGAATTTAAAACGTGAATTTTATTGTAAGAGCACATGCAGAAAATGAAATAATGCAGAATATTAATGATACAGAAAAGACGTTATACTCGAAAAACAACACACACACACGCGCACGCATAAAAAAAAAGAAAAGAATTTATTTTAGTTGGAATCTTTTGCAACTGAAGGTTTGTTTTTTTTAAAGGACACAAAAAAAGAAGATAAGAAAGAAAATTTGCTTGATTAATATAAACTTCCATAATGATTGTCACGTGAGCAGGCATTTTACTGAGATTGCAGTTATAAAAGTGCAGTAATTAATCGATTGGCTTCGACATGTGGCTCGCTTAGTATTCTATAGGACCGTAAGATGGCATCACACACGTAAGCACCCATATCCAACGGATTGTTTACTCGGTAGAGCCAAACAAAGTAAGATAAATGAAAAGATTCTGAAAGCGATAGAAACAGCCTACAAAGTAACACACACACACAGTTATTCGTAAAGTTTTTCTGTTACCTCATAATAAGTAAAAGTGGATTAAAATAAAAATATTATATATATAGAGAGAGAGAAAGAGAGGAAGGAGACATTATCGAATATATTCTCTTTATTTTTATATTAACTCCCTTTGTGTTTAACTGGAGAAAATTAAATTTTCTAGTCGAATAAAAGTTTCTGATCATATTAAGCTAATTGAAGAGTCTTAAGGTTCTATACCGATAACATTCCCTTCTACTTATCCAGCGTTTGTTAAAGATCGCGAACGGAAATTGAACGGAAGCCTTAAAAGCTGTAGACGTTCTGGTATTCACTTCATGTTGTTAATATCCGGAGCAAAGAAACTACGTTGGTCCTTCCCTCCCAATCTCTAGGGAAAAGTAATGCCATCTATAGAACGGAATTTGAAACTCACTTCATAAAAGGGACTAGTAATGATCTTTAAGAAATTAATGATATATTTTTCTTCCCCAAAAATAATTATTTTTCTATTAATTATGCGATTATTAATCAAAAAAATTCTATCGTAGTTTTTAAAAGGAAGAAGAATATTTTTGCAGAGAGAGTTTCACTGCAATGATTAAACGCAACGAGGAAAAAGCGTAGTAAGTAGATTGTATTCAATGAAACGAAATCGAAGTGATAAATAGTTTCCATTCATAAAAAAAGATTTTTTCATTGAAATATACATCCTTCTGCGTAGAAAGCGAAATTTACGAGTTTCGATTCACGTGAGAAATTAATCTGTTTCTTAATTCTTTTCATTGAAGTATACATCCGCCTGCGTCGAAAGCGAAATTTACGAGTTTGGATTCACGTGAGAAATTAATCTGTTTCTTAATTCTTTTCATTGAAACATACATCCGCCTGCGTCGAAAGCGAAATTTACGAGTTTCGATTCACGTGAGAAATTAATCTGTTTCTTAATTCTTTTCATTGAAATACACATCCGCCTGCGTCGAAAGCGAAATTTACGAATTTGGATTCACGTGAGAAATTAATCTGTTTCTTAATTCTTTTCATTGAAGATCGAGCGAGTTTTTGCGTCAATTACGTTGAAACTAATAAATATCCGCTGTCGATAATTTTTATTCGTTCTGTTTTATTGAACAGAAAAAAAGAAATATTACGTTCGATATAAACATATTAAAATTTATTATATCTACTAATTCATTGCCGGTTTTAATTAAAACGCATTCACATTAATTCTTAAGATAAATAATAGAAATCTTAATTTCTTACAGAAATAACATTATCTCTCTCTCTCTCTCTCTCTCTGCAATATTTTGCCTCCAGTCTCGAGTAAAATATTGTTGTTCAAACAGCTAGCAATTATTAGTAATTACAAGTAAGGCTAATTGATTTTAACGTAATGATGCCCTTGTCGTGATGCCCACCAAATTTTCACTTCTCTCGAAAGTTAAAGATATTCAAATAAAAGCATATTATTAATTGTAATTAAATTTGTAACAGAGTTCTGTTTGCCAAAACAGTTTTTTTTTACGTTCCGTTAAGTAGGACCGCATTTTATTTTAAGCATTGTTTAAAAAGACATTTGTTAGAAGAGCTTACTGCAAACGAGTTTTCCTTTTATTTTATAAAGAAAAATTTATTTTCCTTTAATAATCAATTATCCAAAAAATCAGAAATCCGAACTTTTAATTCCCCAATTACTGTAGTTTGAATAACTGAAGTTTCTCTTTATCTATCTATCTCCGTTCTATCTGTTTCTTTAAAAGTTTCCATAAAATTAAGTCCCTACTGAATACTCGTTTCTGAGTCAGAAAAATTTATTTGCAATATTTACATTATTATTATGAAATTGTAATAACTGGAAACAGTTTGCAATGATATTTTGATAAACATAATTTCGTTTTTTTTATAATAAAAGCGAAAGTGTTTATTATCAACGATACAATTCGCATTTACACTTAATAATAAAGGATGAATGTGGTAATTTTATAAACACTGTTCTTGTCTTTATTATAGAAAACGGACAAAAAATGATAATTTATTTTGACAATAATTCTGCTATTCTTTCGTCAGTTTTGATAAAATTTTATGAAAACATTCTTCAGTGATATAGCATTATACATGCTAATAAATTTGATATGTTTCGATAATGTTGGCAATAATCTCTTGAGGGATGTTTTATGAAATTGCTTCAAACCGATTTTGAAGATCTCTTAAATTTATCATGTTTTGATGCGACGATCTTCCAAGATGCCTCTCAATCATAACCAAACATATTCAACCGAAGGTACATCCGGCCATATAGAAGATCAATGGAGAAACTTCCAGTAAGATCTCTATTAGTATCACTACACTGAAGTGGACATTACTCTGAACAAACTACAGCCTTAGAAGACGACTTAGCTTTCTTCGAATTGTAAGAATTTCGTAAATTAGCATTAAAAAAAAACTTGGTTTACCTACAAAATAGCAGATCAGATATGACTCTCTACATATTTATCTCGATGACAGTCAGTAGTACAGGAAGTTGCTAGTAACAATACCATCTTCTATGACAACTTCATATTTATATCAGTATTTATTTTCTCTATCTCTACATTGTTTGCTAGCATCACTACAATATATAATGTGCCATTGGGAGTTGCAGTAATGGTCTGTACAAAAAACGGTTAGATTCTTGCATTCGTCTTCTCCTAGAGATGATGAAAAGAGATATTTTATCGTCTCTAATATCGTAATATAAAAGTTTCTGACTTAATGAGACGATATGCTAATTAATTTGCAACATTTCCGACTTTGAAAATCTGCATAAAATTCATCACTATCGATAACAGAAAAGGCACAATTCTTTCTTTAATTCGATTAGAATAAATATATATATAATCTTTAATTTTTATCGTTTTGATTGTATAAACGAGAGAATGTTTGGTTTAAGAAAAGTTATTGGTTTGTAAATTAAATAAATTTGACTATATTCGCAGCGAATTTTGATCTAGATTATTAATTATATCAAATCAATACACTTTCCACTTTCAATGGCCGGTAGTTAATAAAATTTACGCATGAAAACGGCCTATAATGATACGACGTGGTTAATAATATAAGGAAATTTGAATTTTATTTATATCGTCCATAACATTCGATCATGAAAGTAAATGAAAATCGTGTTTAGAAGAATGTTTACCGCATTTATTTTCATATATGAAAATAATTCTGTGAAATTTATGTCAGTACTTGGATATTTTAATTTTTAAATATCAAAATATTAAAAAAAAAATCAGGTTTCAATTCACAAAAATTGCATTTTAGTAAAAAAATTGAATTTTTCTTCGCAATTTATTATTAAAAAATAAATTAAATAAACATTTCGCGGACCGAGAGAGAGAGAGAGAGAGAGAGAGATTTTCGCGAACGTTCCATTTTTTAAAATTAAGTAAATTAATCAATGAAAGTACACGCGCAATCAATTTGATCAATTTCGAACACGTGAAATGAAGTAGTATCCTGTCAGTTGCGCAGTGAAAGTAACAGAAAAAAAAGAAAGAAAATAGCGAAAGTGCACATGCAAAATCAATTTCAATAGCTCCGAGTACACGTGCGTAGTAGCGAAAGTGAAATTTACACGCATTCCATTGAGAAGTGAAGAAATGTCTAAGCTGGCCAGAAAATCATTTTAATCCTTTTCAACGACGTAATAATGCACGTGCGTAGTGAAAGTGACATTTTTACACACGCATTCCATTGAGAAACGATTAAAAATATTCACGTGTTTTAAAAATAATCAGTTTTTTTTTTAATCGATTTTAATATAAATTAATCGATTTATATTAAAATCGATTAATTTTTATCGATTAAATTAATTTATTCGAGTATTTTAATTATTTTATCGATTATTAAATGAATTAATCGATTAATTTTTATCGATTAAATTAATATATTTTAATCGATTATTTTTTTAATCGATTTTAATATAAATTTGTTAGAGAGTAAATAAAAATAATTCAAATTATTTTTATTTACTCTCTAACAAATTACAAATATAAAATTCGACTGGTTATTATTATTATTATTATTATTATTATCATCATCATTATTATTATTATTATTTTAATACCATATCATTAAACTTCGCTCACAAAAACATAAAAAGTTTTAAACTTATTTTTGACAACTTATTTATATCGTTAGTAAAACGATAACGATGATGATCTATATATATTGTGCAATTAAGAGCGTAGAAGGAAAAAAAAAAACAAGAACGATCTTATAAAAATCAAACCTCTTCCAATTATAGACAGATTTTTAAATTTTAAATTAAAATATTTTTGAAAGATTTGCAGAAAATAAACTTAATTCAAATTGAAATTCGCTTAATTGAATATCTGTCATAAAAAAGAAAAAGAAAAGAAGAAGAGGAGAAAATCGATCGAAGATTTATGGAGGGAAAGCAAGAAAAAAAAAAGAAAAAGAAATATCTTTCACACCCTTTTATATTTAGAATGCATCAACAGATTCAATTAAAACATACTGCTTAATAAATCAATGCTTTGCCGACATTAAACAGAAAGGTCATTAAATTTCCGATTAGTGCAACATTCAATTGACTTTATTTCAATTCATCAAGGAAACTTTTGTGAATTGAAGTTTAGGAAAGGAGAGTTCCTTTACTTCTATTGTGAGTTGTTAAAAGAAGAGGAAATTGAATCAAACACCAAGATCAGTTTATTCGCAAGAACACTTATTTTACTTGATTAAAAAGTTTACTTGATAGACAACGTTGCCAGTGTGTTATTCCAATTTAATCAGAATTTTTTTCTTCTTCTTCTGTTTCCAAAAATATATATATATAAAAAATTAATTGTTTCCAAGCCAAATTTTGTCCGAATTAAAACAGTTTTAACATAAAATTTGCAATTTTTAACGTGACTTTAATCGATTTTTCTTCTTTTTTTCTGTTGTAAAAATTCGAATTTAACTTTTCGAACTTTTTTTTCAGCTTTTATGTACAGTAATTTATTTTTAAATTATAAAAATTTAAAAGAAACTTATTTTGTTTGAGGAATTGCAGCGATTCTTATTATGCTGGTCGAGTAAAGTGTGTATATAATGTACACATTTTACTGTACAGTAAAGTGTGTACCAGTACTTTACTGTATTTATACATACTGTATTCGTGTGTATATGTATATATGTACACTAATTTATAACTAATTTACTACTGTAATTTTTATAATTTAGTACTTTACTGTATATATATTAGTAGTGTATATATATACACAGTAGAGATGTGAAAAAAAAAGAAAAATAGGATGTAGAACTAAAAATTATATTTAGATAGAATTATATACGTAGAGATTTTCTTCCCTTTAACTTTTCACGCCTAGAAAGGTAATCAAAAAAAGTTGTTAGATTTATGGATACCTGAAAACGACTTTATGATAGATCGATAATTATGCTAGCAGCTTGTAAAGAAAATGTGTATCATGATCTTTCCAGAAAATTGCATGGAATTTGAAACTGGAATTCTCTTACTGAGGCAATTTCAGTTGTCTTAGTTTTAAAATTGCAGGCAGAGAAACAATTCAAGTAGCAAAATTACAAGAGGAAAAAAAGACACGTCCAAATGGCTTACTACCTCAAGTGATCCAAATTTAGTAGGACGTCGGCAGCTCTGCTCTTGTTTTTTTTTTTATTTTTTTCCTCGTTCCTCTTTAGGAAGAGGAGGAATTTAGTGAAATAGTGTCTCTTTAAAATGATTTAAAAGATTTATAATTAAGAGGGGACAGTGCAAATTTAATTTCGGATGAAGTTTAATCTGATCACCTGTATCCACAGAAAGACATGTTTATCCCATTAATTTAATCCCAATTAATGTCTTGCTCGTATAGAAGCCAAAATTAACCATCTATCAAAAGACCTTTATGATATTAACACTCCTGAAAGACGCTATCTGATGTTAAATGAGTGATTCAGAAGGCACACTCAATACATCGATTCATTTACGGTCACAATATCCAAATAGAGCTCGAGCAAACTTCCTCCCCCTCAGTATCTGCAAATTTAATTAATCAAGAAACTGTTTTAAATTACAATCAATATAAAATTCTGCACACCAGATAGTGCCGCAAAGTGGCAATATTTTATCTCGCTCTGACTTCCTCCAACATCTCATTAATATATATCATGAATTATTTTTCATATTTTTAAATAATAGTTATCCCCCATTCGCTGTATAAATACTAAAAAAAAATTATCTTTTTACCTAAGATAATCTTCATAATTTTAAATTTTAAAAAGTTATAATATTAATCATTTATTCATCTCTCCACTATTCATATTCTCTCTTTATTATCCAACAACGTTATATATTCTAAAGTAATTTTTTTTCCTCCTCTCTCTGCTTGTTGATGCGAGCTTTAAAAAAAAAGTTTCATTTGTGTAAGTTGATTAAAAAGTTGTGATAATGTTTAGATCAGATTAATGGAATATTTTGATATATTATCATTTTGGCCATGTCGAAAGTTTAGGTTAAGACAATGTCTACATGGAAATTTAGACGTTAATAGATTATTTTGCGTGAAAGCTTGAAGGATAATAGGATATTTTATGCAATAATCTAGCTGGTTAAGAGAGTGTTTTACAGCTTAATATTTATATCAATAAGATATTTTACACGAAATTTAAAAAGACTGTTAGCATACCTTATGTGAAAATCTAAAATAAAATGTAATATCTTACTTTCTACGAGGAATATTTTATAAAATATTCTATAAATCAATGAAGTTTGTTTATTTGGTAGGTATTTGCGATGCAAGGGAAACCTGGACCATGCACAAGGTTATATATATTCTCATGTTAACATAAAATAACAAGTACACGAGTTGCTCAAGAGTGAATCCTGCATATACTGCAATTATATAGAGTTATAAGCGCTTCAGGTATACAGTTACCGCTGATATATCAAGAACTTCTGACAAGGCGACATCGGAGCGGTTAAGAGGCATACAAACGGCGTCTGCTAAGATACCAACAAGTAAACATATGACAGATAGTTAAGATATCAAATCAATGAAGTAATTTGCATGCAAACTTAAAAATGAGATATTTAACGCTAAAACTTTGTGATTTTAAGTGAAAATTTAATAATAAGCGCGCATTTTATGTGAAAATTTAATAAGGAGTCATAAATCTAACGTTCGAACGCAAAAAAATTGAAACTTAATAGAGTTTTCAAGGCGAAAACTCGAACATTTTCTCGTAAACAATTCTAGACAGCTTAACAAACCATTCAATATTTTTACATATTCCGAAGTTATATTTAGTACAAAGCGCTTTAATGAAAAAGTTATCGTCATATGGAAAAAAAAAAAAAATTCAATCGAATACTAATGAAAGTATTTTTACAGAAAATCTTTGCAGATTTTTATGATGAAATTATCCATTGAAGCAGTTCTCAACATTCGAGACCGTTAAAAACTGTTAATAAAAATTGTATGCAAATTCCGAAAGCTCATGTTTGTGTAAATGAAAGTGCAAGCCACGGCGAAAAACCGCATTTCGTTTGAATACGATTTTACTACCGCATTTAACAATCTTTTTTTTTCTTTTTATTTATTATAAGTCGAATAGTATAAGAACCCTTAATCCAATCTACAAAAGTTTTGATTCGAAATAGTTCGATAATCCCTGAGGGAAGTTTTATAAAAGAAACGTCTTAGATTGACGGTATAGAGGGAAAAGTCGTAAAGAAAAGCGCGACAAAAACTTTCCCTGAGAACACTTATCCTTCAGTATTTTTATCGCTTATAGTCTGATTTTATATATATTTATATAGGCCTTACATGTTATAAAATCACGTGCATCATCCTCTTCTTTTTTTTGAGAGAGAGAGAAAGGATAATGTCCATCATTTAACAGAGTTTTAGTTTGAGTCTTTACTGATGTAGAAGAAATCTGAGCAGATATCAAAAGGAAAATAATATGTTTATATTTTTTTCTAAGCATTTTTTTTTTGGGGCAGATCGAGGATAAAGTTATTTATTGAAGGGTTTTTTTTAGTAGCCACGAACGTTGAAAACTTAAAAAATTGCGTGCAAATTCTAAACGAAACAAATCGATTCTTCTTAATTCTCTTTAATCGATTCTTTGTATTCTGAAGGGATTTTAAGAAATATATTTTCTCATAAACGTTAAAATTACAAATTTCAGATCGAAATTTTTACAAATGCTTTAAATTTTAAAATGTTTAAAAAATTAAATATATTTTTAAACACATCAAAAGGAGATTGCGAATCTGTATTAATTTAATTTAGAGTATTAAAAAAAAGTTATATATTTATAAAAATCTTATAAATTATATGATAATTGAAATCGTAAAAATCGTCCAAAAGCGATATAAATTTTGGTTATAAAACATGCGAATTCCAAATAAGTTATAACTATTGATATGCAAAACTTTTTACGACGTTATAAATCCGTATATATTTTGGATGGAGCAAGCTATTTCCATTTGCAAATGTTCAATTTTCAAGGGTCATTTAACGTAAGGTAAAGCTGAGAGGGAGGAAAAAAAAAGTGCAAAGCGGAAAAAAAAATATATACATATATATTCCTCACCTATCGAGAGAGAGAGAGAGAGATGTTAAAATTAAAGCTACAAAACATCACAAGTTGTATCTGCGAGGAACGTATACAGGATAATTTTTAACTCACAAATTAAACTTGTAAAAATTCCAGAATTGGAATGCGAGAGATTCCTTTGCAAAGAGAGAAACCATATTGCATTTTTATCAATTAATCTATTATAGGAGTTATCTAGAATCCAGAATTGCTCTTGCCTATCTTTTTATTATTCCCAAAACTTCAAAAAAGGAGATAAACTTTCTAGTAAATAGTGAAAAAAAAATTTCCAAAAATTTAATAAGGAAATTCGTGAAAATAGATTTTACTGCCAATATTCCCCAAAGAAGTCGCCATGAATTTTTGCGTAGAAAATGCGGAAATTTACCAAATAGCGTTATTATCCGGTAGAAATGTCGTAACAGGGAATTCCGAAGTGGATATGTTTAGTAAATTATCGGGATTTATTTCCTCCTTCAGATCATATCGAATCTCTGTAATGCAATAGTACTTAAAACGTCATTTAAAATAAATATGCCTTCCAGAAAAATCCTTAAATTTGTAAAATAGCGAGAAGATGCAACAAAAAATTGAATTTAAGTACTTTCGGGTGTCTTTTAGTGTGGATAATAATTGCCGAGATGTTTTACACAACTTTAATCTGGCCGATTATAAATTTATAAGATTTTCTTTAACTGGTATACACCGTGTTGCAAATATCTGAGAACGTCATGGACAAAACAGACAGTGGTTTAGTTGTATAGGAAATCATTAATTTTAAAGGTTTCCCCAAAAAATAAATAGGTTATAATCTTATTAAAATGATGAAACGTTGTTTGGACTTGGAGTTTGTTCAGGTAAAGCACCGGAAAAGAACTTTACTTAAACTAATTGCAACAGGAATTCCCCGTTCCATTAGAACAAATTACAAGAGAAATTTATTATATCATCAATAATATATTTCTGTAACCAATATATAATTGTGTATTTTATCAATATATGTATATATACTTATTCTATTAATTCAACATTTGCTCTGTTTATCTACAGCAAAATTTATCTTTTCTCTTGCAGAAACAATCGGAGAATGGACAGTGCTAATGTAAGTAGACACGCCTTTAATTCAATTGTCAAGAGTGTTCTCCCTCCCAATTGCACTTTGGACAAATATGTGACATTTCTGTCATTTGTCACCTGTTCCAGCAAATTTCTTTATCAGATAATTACCAGATAAAAATGATGACCGTAAACAATCTGCAGATAAGAGGTAGCCATTTTCTTTCTTTCTTTAGAATTGAAATATTGCCTTAAAATATTTAATTTTACGCTTATTTAATCATTCGTAAGATTAACTATATTTAGATTTATCCTATTTGTAGATTTATCTTATATTTTTTTAAAAAAAAAGTAGAAGAATTGGCATTTAATAAAAATTAAACGGTTTCGGTTATATTTTTCGCTATAACTACTCGCTATATATATAACAAAATTGGCTTTTAGGAAAAAGATATATTTACCAAATTTGGATTTGTACGATTTAACATTTAATGCCAAGTACTAAATTTTTATAACGCACGAGTTTGGCTATATACAACAGTAAAAATTGACCTCTTGTTGTTTCTTGCAACTGAGTCGGCTATAGAAGTTTGACCAGTTCTAAATCATTGAAGTGATCTTCGTAGTATCAACTGGCCAAGCATGCACTAGCGGGTTCAGATCAAGAGAACAAACAGACCGTTCCATGACTGAAACCCATAGGATATCGATTAGTCAAAGAACTCCAAGTTCACGTGCATTATCATCCATTACGACGACATTATCCTCAATTTCTATATCCCAAAGCATTACATATGCGATGAGAATCTTCTATTTCCGAGCGGTCCATTGACAAATACATGAAGACTCATGTAGCTCTCCTAAATCATCAAACTGTCTCCCTTCCATAAAGTATCACTTTTCAGAATAATCTTTACCGATAAATACGGATGTACAAAACGATTCTAATGGAAAGAAAGACTGAAACACAGTATCGTTACATAACATCCTGAATAAAACATGCGTACTTTTTTTCCAGGAATAATTATATATAAGACAATTAGGAATATTTTTTTATGTAATACATTAGGTTACTTAACTAATTTAATAGGCACTTCATCAAGTATTCATGAGTTAAATAAGATAACTGAGTATTGTTTTTGCAGATATACATAGGGTTAAGATTTTCATAATTAATGGGAAAAAAACATCATGAAACATCGCAGACAGTTTTGTATTTCGAGAATTATATATAATTACGCACTCTTATCATTAATTATGTATCGAACTGTGCATTTTTAAATGGAAGAATAAGTTATCGCAAATAGTCTTCTAACGCCATTAAAAATTCCAAAAAGGAATTTATACAATGAGCAAAAGAATTAAGGTAATTAAGATATTTAAATTTTTATTTTAAAAAAAGATTATGCTCATATTTAATTAAATAATCTTAAAATGAATTAACTGGGTGTAGATTTATGTTAAATGTTTGTTTACAACTCCCTTTTGTAATAATTAAAAAAAAAAAAAAAAAACGAGACAAATTGGAATTTCTTTTGGAAACCGTCCAAGAAAATTCTTCTTGAGGGAAACAATATTTGGAAACAGGACTAGGCCAAAGGCGCGCATGCTCACTTAAAGTTGCCGAAGAAGTTAGGGAAAGATTGCCAGGAGGAAAAGTCCATTAAGGAAGTCGGAGTCAATTGTAAAAGTCTGCTGCGATATTGAAGAATTTTGGGCACGGGATAAAGCCATTGAAGCAAATTTATCCTCGTGAATATCCGATTAATCAAAAGTATTCTTTCCTCGTGTTATGCATGTGTATACACACACATTTAGAAACGGCTTAAATAATAATTGCAAAGCACTGCAAAGATATTAGTCACAGAGACTGATTCGATAATATTGCAAATAATCCGCTAGCTTAATTATCAAAGTTGAGGTTTGATAGTTAAAAGAATTTTAAATCATTGGAAAGTCGAGTGTGTTAGATTAAATTGAATGTGTCTGGGGAAAATTGGCGTGAAGGTTTTAGATTTCTTAGGTAAACCGACTTCTTCGTAACGCCTATCCTGGATAAAAATGAAGGCTGGAGAGTTAAAAAAAATCGATTTAACTCGAGTCATTCGAAAAGCTAATAAAAGTGCAAACAGCTGTTTGGAGGATTCTTGTGGTAGAAAATAAGACAGTTGCTATGAGTTTGTTCGCAATTTTAAGAATTGGTAGGTGGGAAAACATCCTTTCTATAGAAAATTAATATGCTGCAAATTAAGTACTAAAACGAAATTATTCCCTTTCTTCTTATTTATAGTTGTCGTTTATAAATGCGGTTTGCTCTACGGTGTCTATCAAAATATTGCTCGCTCTTGTTTAATTCTAAATTAAAACGTTTGATTTTGAGTAAACATCCGGAAAATTATATTTACTGCAAATTTTATTTAATAATAAACAAAATTTTTATATAAGAATTCCGATAGACGTAACAGAATTCGTTTAATTCGAATATTATCGAGGAAAATATGTTTATTATTTAATAAACATTTTCTTAATTTTATTTTCGTGAAAGAAACGTGAAAGATCATCATCCTCATCGCCATTTAGAGTAAGTAAACTTGATATATATTCGCTTCACCGGAGTAACCATGACAACTGAAAAGATAAAGTAAAACTACCTCTAAGCAAAAGTAATTTCGAAAACGAAAGTGTAACAATTAAATACGAAGGAGCTTTCGATTTAATTAGTATTCTATTTATCAAAATCTCCAGAATTTAAATGAATTTGTTTCTAAAAATAAAATAAATAAATATAAAAACATATACAGTATATATTCATTTTAATTATTTATTTATTAAAATTTTTTTCCAATAATCGAATTAGGGAATCAATTTATTACTATTCTTCTGATTTTTCCCCCTCCATTTTCTTAACTGAAATCGATTTTTCTTAATCGTTTTTCGATTAAATCGAATTTTTTTTCCTATTGGTTTTTTTCTTAATTATTCAACGATCCGTTAAAACTCTATAGAATTATCAACTAATAATAAAAATTCGATTTAATATTATTTTCTCCTCTTGAGATAAGTTTTGTTGTTAAGGAATCATTAAAAAATTTCTTGTTTTTAAAAAATAAAGAATATTTTTTTACTGTATTTTATATATATATATAGTAGTAATAAAGGATTACTATTTTCTGTGTTATAACTTCTACAAAAATGGAGAAGAGTTATACGTTACTATTCCAAAAGAACATCAAGAATTATAAACTTAAAATCCTCCAAGTCTGGCTTTTGAGATTCTGTTCTAAGTTTGTGAACTTTCCTTGTAAAAAAAAAATAAAAATAAAATAAAATAAAATGAGTTCCTGGCTAAATTTTAATAATGAGATCTTCCGTCTGTAAAATATGTTAAGTTTATGTAATTCTCGACTGATTTTTATGAGTTTTGTTAGAGTTTAGAGTAATAAATAAAATGGAAATTTCCAGTTCAAAAATAAAAATTATTAATTATTTTTTCTGGAGAAAAATATGAAATTTATTGTGTTGCAACGTAGAGTTTTGCAACGATGGATACTAAATTTTAGATAATAATAATAATAATTCTTATAATAAATACTAAATAAAATATAAAATTTTCTAGTTTTTGTGATTCGTACTTCGGTAGATTTAATTCTTGACTTCATTTTTTCATATAACATCTTGATAATTTGATTTTTTATGAGTTACTATTGCATATAAAAGTGGTTTATCATCAATACTTGTTCTATCATTACTTATGCTATATCAAGAGATTAAAAATTCATGATTTTCTGATCGTAATTATTGAAAACGATCAAAATTTCTAGAAGAGCATATATAAGAAAAGACATAAGTGAACTGACAAAACCAAAAAATCATCTGCATTGGGTAAACAAGACGAAAGTTTGCTAAACTTTTTTCATTAAGCTTACATCGCTGCTATAATTACATACAGATAAACTATTATATATAACTTATATATATAAACATAAAAAAGAAGGAATGCCACTAAACCAATTCCACATTATCGTCCAGATACCAAGAAAACGTCCAATCCTATTAAAGATTAGAGATTAAGATAATCGTTTCCGAAAAGAAAATCGAAGGAAAAGTTCTTCTCAGATATGTTCTCATTCATCATCCGAGAAAATTAATATGGCGACTGATATCATCACGACCAGTGGTAAAGATACAATTTGTCATGTCGTATCCCGTCGTCCTTTTCGTATTAATCTCTTCCCTAATCCCAACGATCTGGGGATGAAGAGGGGAAGTCCACCGGAAGCACCTAATGCTCCCATGACGTCATTAAACGGAAGTAAATAGTGCTTAAGGTGCAGAAATTTACGTGGAACTCGACTTGGTAGTTATTTAAGTTTGTTTCTGGAGTAAATAAGGAATTAAGTTAATTTTTAAATTCAATTCTGCTAATTTGTTTATCTAGGTGTGTTTTAATTAGACTGTATATGACCAATTTTAAACTTTTATTTTATTTTTAATTGATTTTTACATTTGAATTAATTCTCGTTAATTTTATTTATTTTTTTTTCACACGTCCTTCTTTTAGTTTCCTATTTTATTTTTATATATATATATATACACTCAATTAAATTCTAACTGGGAATATTTTATCATCATCACAAACATTTCTTAAAAATTAATTTGCATAATTTAAAATAGATTTCTCAAAAGAATATTTTTTAATAAACGAATATTCTTGCTTAAAAAATCGTAAATTTGGCGAATATCCGAATGAAACTTATTGCAATATTCTCTTAAAATCTGCTTTATAACGATAACAGCTGGGATAAAATATCTTGCGGTATGATAAGTTAATCGAAGATGTCTGTAATTAATTATCTTTTTGAGGTTATCTGTTGTTTGAGGTTACTTCTAGGGATTAACATCTTTCCAATTAATCCTCGTCTTAAACATTTATTACACTAATTTCGCAAATAAAACAATTTTTAATTCAAATTTATACGTATAAAAAAAAGAGAGTAAAAGTTAAAATCCTTTCATTAGAGAGAGAGAGAGAGAGAGAGAGAGGGATAAAAAAAAGTTTTTACTGATTCTATTCTAAACTTATATAAAAATAAACGAAAAGTAAAAATTGTCGAGTGTTTATAGAAGTTTTAAACATCTAGAATAAGAAAAATATCTCCCATTAAATGCATTTATGCTATCCATAAATAAATTTGTGCTCCAATGCTTGTATTTAATAGTATTTTTCTAGCGCAAACGTCTTAAAATTAAGATATCACGTTTATATGGAACCTTAAAACTAACTTTTATGGTTTAAAAATGGATAAAAAAACACTTCAAAGCTGACCTCTAAAAAGTTTTATGTTAAGCATATAAACGTTTATACAACAAAAAAAAACTTACAGATGTGTTTACGAGTTTATATTTTAAACTTAGAAACACAGACTTATAAATAATATCCTTAGCAAACCCCTCTCAGAGATACTTTTAAACGGAATATATAAACTAAAAGAACAATATTTGTTTAGCAATGATAGAAAACGAAGACGAATTTTAATGTAAACAGTAAATGCTTTAATATTAAAATAAAATAGTGTAGTTACGAGACGTTTATTAAAACAAATTATGATAATTATACGGAATATAAAGTTTATATAAATTTTAAAGATGGAAATAATCGATTCTTCTAAAATATTTCTGTTTGCCATTAGACAGATTGCGCTTGTAAATATATGTTATATATTTAATGGGATCAGGAAAAAAGAGCCTGTAATGAACGAACAGACAGATTTAAAATCAAATTTCTTGTCTGTGTATTTAAATTAAATAAAATTTATATCGATTAAAATAGTTAATAATTTACATTTTTTTTTTTTTGAATTTTTACTTACATTTCGTTAAATTTGTTTTCCCGTAACTTGCGTATAATAAAAGGAATTAAACCAATCAGCGAAAAGATTATTTTTTTCTAATTAAATACTCAATTGGTTACTTATATTGTATTTTTTTGCGTGTATATTAAGAAAGTCATGTGTTTATTGATTATCGAATACTGTATATTATAATTTATAACTTGTAATGAAGCTTTGAGTAGATAAATACTTTGAGGATTAAGCGTTCTGAAAATACCAAACGTTCTGAAACATTGTTCTGGAAATACTAAGCATTCTGGAAATACCAAGCGTTCTGAAACATTGTTCTGGAAATACTAAGCATTCTGAAAATACCAAGCGTTCTGAAACATTGTTCTGGAAATACCAAGCGTTCTGAAACATTGTTCTGGAAATACTAAGCATTCTGAAAATACTAAGCGTTCTAAAACATTGTTCTGAATACCAAGCATTCTAAAAATACCAAGCGTTCTAAAATATTGTCTGAATACCAAGCATTCTGAAAATACCAAGCGTTCTAAAACATTGTTCTGAATACCAAGCATTCTGGAAATACCAAGCTTTCTGGAAATACCAAACATTCTGAAACGTTATTCTGAATACCAAGCATTCTGGAAATACCAAGCGTTCTAAAACGTTGTTCTGAATACCAAGCATTCTGGAAATACCAAGCGTTCTAAAACATTGTTCTGAATACCAAGCATTCTGGAAATACCAAGCTTTCTGGAAATACTAAGTTTTCTGGAAATACGAAGCGTTCTAAAACATTGTTCTGAATACCAAGCATTCTGGAAATACCAAGCGTTCTAAAACATTGTTCTGAATATCAAGCTTTCTGAAAATACCAAGGATTCTGAAACATTCTTCTGGAAAAACTAAACGGTCTGGAAATACCAAGCGTTCTGAAACATTAAAAACATTCTGAACAATTGTTCTAAACACCAAGCATTCTAAACCATTGCTCTGAACACCAAGCATTCTGAAAATATCAAGGTTCTGAAACATTAGGCATTCCGAACCAATGTTGTATCTATCTGAGTAGATTATCTCGATAGATCTTTTAATATCTGAGAAGTGTTTCTTTTTTCAGATAAGAAATGTCGTAAAAAATAATATTTTTGAATGACAACATATTCCTGTTAATATTTATAGCCGTGAAAAATATTTCAAAAATGCTATAAAAACTGTAATTCTATCCGTAGACTTATTTTAAAATTCAGTAACTTTGTTTATTTTATTACATTTTTGTTAATTTTATTAAGAGTGAAACTGTTATACGCCAATTAGGGCCGTTTCGGTAGAATTTCAAAAATTAATCACTAGGAGTTAGACGGCTTTTGTTGTTTGTCAGCTTGAAAAAGAAAAAGAAAAATATTCCAACAATTTGGAAAAATATCGGGAAATTTTGTAGCGTTAAAAGCGTGGAAAATTGTCGTATGATAAATAATGAAAGGTTTCCTTTTAACAATAAAGTGCTGATTATAAATTAATTAACAAAAAGAACGTTCAAATGGGTTACAAACTTTTCAACCTTCTCCAATTACCAAAACATTGATTTCCTGTCTGAGAAAATAGAAGCTTTTCACTGAACGATTTCGGAAAATATCAGAAAGTTTTGGAGAATTTTCCAGAGCGTTTCAACTATAAAATTTCTCCAAAAAACTTTTACTTCGGTATTTTTCTTATTTTTAAATTTGTCTCGTAAGCGGGAGAAAAAGAAAAAAAACTGTTAAATATTCATAAATGTCTCCTGGAATCTTATAAATCACGTGATTATTTATCATGTCACGTAATAGAGATAATGTGATCACAATATCGATTAATGGCATTGCATCAATCACGTGACTGCAACTGCTAAGACGATTCCGTGACTATAATCACGATTATCGGCGGTTGATAGATGGCACGGTCACGTGACCAACATCGTCAACAACCCAAGTTCACCAAACCCGTAATGAGGTTAAAGAAAAGTTCTTGTACGTTTCGGTTTTTCCCTCCCCTCGTGTTACAAAAAATTTCGAAAAAAGATTTTAACGTAATAAAAATTAATTGTTTGCGAAAGAATATTTAAAAAAAGGGAAGATGGAGAGCAAAAGAGAAAAGAGGGAGAGAGAAAGAGAACATCTCCTCGTTTCTCTTCGACTCAAC